>OZ012739.1:395840030-395842530 GCA_963859935.3 Lathyrus sativus | reverse complement strand
TATGGTAAATAATTTATTATGGACTTGGTGTGTTTGCTGTTAGAAGGATTAGATGTGATCTTGGTTATGAATTGGTTGCAGTATAATAGAGTCCGTATTGATTGTTATCACAAGTTGGTAAGGTTTCCTTCTTTGGAGGAGGATGAGGAAGAGAGTTTTCTATCCACTAAAGAGTTAAAGAAACTTTTGGCGGATGAGGCTCAAGTATTCTGTTTGTTTGCATCATTGTCGGTAGAGAGTAAAGTTGAACTGGATATGGTTCCAGTGGTGTGCGACTTTCCAGAAGTATTTCCGGAGGACATTACGGATGTACCGCCGGAGAGGGAAGTTGAGTTTTCGATTGATCTAGTTCCGGGTACCAGATCGATTTCGATGGCACCGTATCGTATGTCGGCATCGGAGTTGGTAGAGTTGAAGAAACAGTTGAATGACTTGTTAGAAAAGAGGTTTGTTAGGCCGAGTGTTTCTCCTTGGGGTGCGCCGATATTGTTGGTTAAGAAGAAAGATGGGAGTATGCGGTTGTGTATTGATTATCGACAGTTGAACAAGGTAACTATGAAGAACAAGTATCCGCTTCCTAGAATTGATGATTTGATGGACCAATTGGTTGGTGCCCGTGTTTTTAGTAATATTGATTTGAGGTCAAGTTATCACCAGATTCGTGTCAAAGAGGAGGATATTCAAAAGACGACTTTTAGGACACGGTATGGTCATTATGAATTTTCAGTAATGCCATTCGGAGTTTCTAATGCGCCAGGCGTGTTTATGGAATACATGAATCGTATTTTTCATGATCAGTTGGATCGTTTTGTGGTTGTGTTCATCGGCGACATTTTGATTTACTCTAAGTCTCAAGAAGAGCATGTAGAGCATTTGAGAGTTGTATTGCAGATTTTGAAAGAGAAGCAATTATATGCTAAGTTGTCGAAGTGTGAGTTTTGATTATCGGGAGTGAGTTTTCTTGGACATGTTATTTCTAGTAATGGTGTTAGTGTTGATCCGTCCAAGATTGATGCGGTAATGCAGTGGGAAGCTCCTAAGTCAGTTACGGAGATTCGAAGCTTTCTGGGATTAGCCGGTTACTATCGGAGGTTTATTGAAGGATTTTCGAAGTTGGCACTTCCGTTGAATCAATTGACTTGTAAGGAAAAGGCTTTTGTTTGGGATATTGATTGTGAGAAGAGTTTTGTTGAGCTATAGAGGAGGTTGACAACGGCGCCGATTTTGATTTTGCCAAATCCGACGGAACCGTTTGTGGTTTATTGTGATGCTTCCTTGTCTGGTTTAGATGGTGTTTTGATGCAAGATGGAAAGGTTGTGGCTTATGCTTCGAGACAATTGAGAATGCATGAGAAGAACTATCCTACGCATGATTTGGAGTTAGCGGTCGTGGTGTTTGTTTTGAAAATTTGGAGACATTATCTTTATGGTGCGAGATTTGAAGTTTTTAGTGATCACAAGAGTTTGAAATATTTATTTGATCAGAAGGAATTGAACATGAGGCAGAGGATATGGTTAGAGTTTTTGAAGGATTATGATTTTGGTTTGAATTACCATCCGGGTAAGGCAAACGTGGTAGCTGATGCTTTAAGTCGAAAGTTGGTTCATATGTCAACATTGATGGTAAGAGAGTGGAAATTGTTGGAGAGTTTTAGAGATTTGAGTTTGGTTTGCAAGGTGACGCCGAGTAGTGTGAAACTTGGTATGTTGTGTGTTACGAATGATTTTCTTGCTACCGTGTGTGAAAAGCAAATGTTGGATTTGAAGTTCGTCGATTTGATGATGAATGAGAATGAGGACTTCAAGGTTGATAATTTTGGAGTTTTAAGATTTCGTGGTCGTATTTGTATTCCCGATGATGTAGAGTTGAAAAAGATGATATTGGAGGAAGGACACCGGAGTAACTTAAGTATTCACCCGGGAGCGAATAAGATGTATCAAGATTTGAAGAAAATCTTTTGGTGGTCCGGATTGAAGAGGGATGTAGCTCAGTTTGTTTACTCGTGCTTGACTTGTCAAAAGTCTAAAGTGGAACATCAGAAGCCTAGTGGTTTGATGCAACCGTTGGACATTCCAGAGTGGAAATGGGATAGTATATTGATGGATTTTGTTACGGGATTGCCTAATACGCAAAGAGGTCACAATGCTATTTGGGTGATTGTTGATAGGCTTACTAAATCTGCTCACTTTATTCCGACAATTAGAGAAGTTAGTCGAGATTTATGTTGGGATAATTGTGAAGTTACATGGGGTTCCTAAGAGTATTGTGTCGGATAGGGATCCTATATTTACTTCGAGATTTTGGGGAAGTTTGCAAAAGGCTTTGGGTTCTAAGTTGAGATTGAGTTCGACTTATCATCCGCAGACAGATGGTCAAACCGAAAGGACGATTCAATCATTGGAAGATTTGTTACGTGCTTGTGTGCTCGAGCAAGGTGGTGCTTGGGATGGTTATTTGGCGTTGATTGAGTTCACCTACAACAATAGTTTTCACTCAAGT
>OZ012739.1:395757530-395827530 GCA_963859935.3 Lathyrus sativus | reverse complement strand
GGGCACACGCGCGCGCTTACATACACACACAAACACACGCGCGCACGCACGTACACACCCACACGCACGCACACAAACAGGCACGTGCATACACACACACACACACGCACGCGCACACACGTGCATACACGTACACGCGTGCGCACACTTTATCTTTGTCTCTCTCACACACACACACAAACACACACACACACATGACCACGTGTGCGCGTGCGCACCCACACACACATGTACACGCACGCATACACAAACACGCAGACACAGACGCGCGTGCGCACTCTCTCTCTCTCTCACACACACACACACACACAAACAAACACACACGCGCATGCGCATGCGCACACACACACGCACACACACACGCACGCACACACACACACACGTACGCACGCATGCACGCTGCATGCACACACACACGCATGCACACACACACACAGACACATGCACACACAAACACACACGCGTACGCACACACACGCATGCGCACACACGTGCGCACACACACACACACACGCCCACCCGCCCGCACGCACGTACAAACATACGCACATACGCACTCGCGTGCACACACAGGCACACACACATACACACACACACACACACGTGCGCTCGCATGCTCACATGTGTGCTCGCTTACAAACACACACACAAGCAGACGCGCGTGTGTGCACACTCACACGCACATACATGCAAACACACACGCGCGCACACACACACGTGCACGCACACACGCGCGCGCATACAAACACACACACACACACACAAAAACACACATACACACACAAAAACACACACGCGCGCCCGTTGGCTCGTACGCACACACACGTGCACACACACTCACATGTGCGCACACATACACACATGTGCACACACACACACGTGCACGCGCATACACACACACACACACGTGCACACACACACATACACGTGCACACTTACTCGCACACATACACGCTCCCGTGCGCGGACACACGTATTCACACACACATACGCACACACACGTGCAAGCACACAAACACACACGCGCACGCTTGTGCATACACTTAGACACACACGCGTGCACATACACACACACATACATGCACGCACGTTTTGGTGCGGTAAAGCAGCAAGCAAAATATATTAAGTACCCAGTTTTTTCGTCTCCACAAGGATTAGTGCGATATGAACGCTGTTCAACGACCTCTACATTTCTAAGCTTATTGTTCAAAAAATTTGGTTTAAAGGGTTCAAGGAACCATAAATAAAAACAGAAAATATAAAATAAAGACTGAAATATAAACTGAGCCTTGTTGGGAGTGGATTTCATCAATTGATAACACATGCATTCTTCTGATCAAATTAAACACAACGCAATCATTCGTCTAATATCCTTATGTATCACTCACGACAAAGCTTATCTCTAACGCGGCGTCGAGAGAACAGCTGTGTTGTCTCATTGGTGATCTCTCACCCAACAAAAACACAACACAGAGCATTAAGATCTGATACTCACGCAAATGCTAAGCCTAAAACTATCTCTAGCATTTAAGACCTAACAGGCAATCATCCTAGATCCAGATCCGAAAAGTATATCTCTATCACGATTCAAATCAAAGATTAATAGGTAAACAAGAATGAAACCCATATCAGATAAACAATTGTTTCATATAAAATACAATGATCAGAATACGTACACACGCTTAACCCTTTTTACATGTATTCATCTAATCCGCCAAATGTCGGTGAATATCGTTCTTCATCACTATTATCACATACCCACACAATATCATGTTGATCCTACCCATGTTACTTAATCAACACAACATCATAGAAGATACAATGAATATCAACTTCAAAACCATGTCAAAAGTTTATGCATTGATAGAAGAAAATATTAGATCAAAGTTGTGAAATGGTTTTGTCAAGACCCACAAGCAAGCAATCAAAGATAATCAATCAATAGAGAATCCAAAATAAGTTCACAAACATAAATTAGATGAAATACATAAGGTATCAAAAGATTACATCCAAACCCTAACAAGAGATCGAAGATCCTACCTCCTCCCTCTTAGGGTTTGTACTTCTCTCTCTAAAATAGATGAAGAGGAAATAAGTTCTGATTTCTATAAAATGGAAAAATTACAAGTTATGAAAAAGATCCATCTATTTATGACCTAAAAAGCACTTAAATAAAGAACAAAAGATGTTTTATTTTTCCCCATTCGCCAGGCGAACAAAAAGTAACAAGGCACTTCAAAGTGCCTTAGCAAGCAAACCGCCCTCTGTGATATCGCACCTTCGCCAGGCGAATCAACCTTCGCCAGGCGAATCAACCTTCGCCAGGCGAACCTTCGCTGACTTTACTCGCCTGGCGAACTTCATGCCTTTTTGGTCTGGGAGTTTAATTTGAATTACTCGCCATGGCTCGCCAGCACTCGCCAGACGAACCTTTGCTGGCACTCGCTGAGGTTCGCCAGGCGAACATGACAGATTCCAGCTTCTTCCAGCAGCTCCGATTTCGCCTAGTGAGCATGACAACATTTTGGTGGTTTACATATATTCTTGGTTTCCTTGCCCATTTCTTGTGTCTTACTCTTCACTTGTTTTGTGCCTAATTCCTGCACAATAACACACAAATCAAAGGTATCAAGAGCTTTTCACACTATATTGCAAACCAAACAAAACAAGAGTGGTTTTCTACACTTAATTGACGAAAATGAGTGAAAAATGCCAATTTTTGATAGATCAAATAAGTGAAATTTGGCATCTAACAGCATGCACGCACACACACGTACACACACACACACACACGCATACGCACACATACGCACACATACGCAGAAACACACACGCGTGCATACTCACACACACACACACATACACATACACATGCACGTGCATGCACACACATACACACACACATGCACGCAGGCACACACGCAGGTACGCACGTGCGCAGACACACACACACACACGCACGTGCGCACACATACATAAACAAATAAACACACGTGCGTGCACACACACATGTACGCACGCATGCTCACATGCACGCCGCACGCGCACATACACGTACACACACACATGCACACACACACACATGCGTGCACACACAAATGCGCTTGCACACACACACACACACACATAAGCACACATGCACACACATGTGTGCACACGCTCACACGCACACACACACATGCACGTACACATACACACCCACGCACACACACACACACACACACGTGCGCACACGCTCGCACACACACACACACACGTGTCTGCGTGCACGCTCACACACGCACACACACACGTGTGCGCATACACATATGCGCAGGCACGCGCATACACACATACACACACACACACACGCATGTATGCACGCACGCGCCCACATACATACGCACGTGCGCAGACACACACACACAAACGCGTGCACACATATACAGACACACACAAACACGTGCGCGCACGCGCACACACACACACGCACGCATGCATGCACACACTCACTCACACGCACATACGCACTCGCGTGCACACAAACCCGCGCGTGCACACACAGAGACACACACAAACTCACATACGCACACACACGCATGCGCACACTCTCTCTCTCTCACACACACACACAGACACACACACACACGTGCGCACGCACACAAGCACACACGCGCACACACACATACACACAGGCACACACACACACACGCGTGCATCCACACACATACACACGTGCGCACACAGACACACATGCACACACACGTGCGCACACTGTCTTTCTCACAAACACACACACAGACACACATATACACGTGCGTGCGCATACAAACACACACAGACGCACACGCGCGTGTGTGTATACACACACGTGTTGCACCCCAAAATTTGCCCAAACTTTTCTTTACCTAGCTTATGTTTCATTTCATTCACATTAGCATTATCATTTGCATTTCATTGACATGTATGCAGGAGATCAAGAGGTATGATCACCAATTAAGATCTATACAATACTATGAAGCTAAGCTAAGAAGGTTATTCAAGTGTTCAAGGGTTGATATCCTTGTCAGAGAAGTTAAAAGATCCTCAGAGAGAGTGGTTGAAGCCAAGTGTGTAAGTCTCCTAACTTGAGAGTTGTGGAAAGTCATCAGATGATTCTGAAGCCATGAAGTTAGACTTGAGGTCTTGAGAGAGCTCATAAGAAGTTTTAAAGATCACTTTGAGGCCTAGACAGGTCATTTTGCAAGAATAAGAAGCATCAGCCATGATTGATGCAGCTAGGGTTTGACTGGGTCAACCCTAAGTCAACTGATGATTTGAACAAGGTTGAGACCTAATCCAAGAGCCATGTGATCATGGATTGATACATTGAGATGTTATAAAGATGATTCCAAGGTTAACTCATCATGATTGAAGATTTTGAGAGGTTTTCAAGCTAGGGTTTCTAAGACTTGACAGTGTAAAATCCCCTAGTTTGACCCCTGACTTCAAGACTGTTTAACTCAAGATATGATTGTCATCTCATCTTGACCCCAACATTATTGTTGTAGAGCATGAGCTTATCTTTAATTTGAGTACTAGAAGTCCTTGATAGGGTTTATAGAACTCAAGTTATGAGGCAGACAAGGTACAAGTCATCTGAGGCATGTGAATTTGGAGGTTGAAAGTTACCCAACTTGCATGAAACTTTTGCTGTTGAAGGATGATTCCTATGAACTTTTGGTCAACATCAATGTTGTTCCTTAATCGCTTAGCTTTCTAGAGAGTACTAGAAGTCCTTGATAGGATTTGTAGAACTCAAGTTATGGCTTTGACAAGTCAAGGGTATTTTGGGTATTTGGACATTACAGGTCATTTTGAATCATAAGTCAATTTCACCATCTTGCAAGCCTCAAATGGATTTTTGTTCAACATGAAAGTTGTTCAAAATGATGTTTTTAGCTTGTATAAGTATCAAGGGTCCATTGATATGGATTATATCAAGCATTGGTGGAAGAAAGTTCACATAAAAGTCATTTTAATGAATTAAGATGAGAAAAATTCAAATAAATTGATTTGTGTCCAAACAAGGCAAAATTATAGGTCAAATTGATTAGAAAACACATTTTGGAAACAATGGCAATATTACATTTTTGGTTTGAGGTCAAATTCATGCACTTCCATTTTGTTACTTCATGATGAAGTAACATATCAAACTTGGATCATTGGATTGCAAACAAGGGAAATATCACCACCAACCAATTCAATATCTCATGAGATGATGATTGCAAGCAAAATCAGGCCAGAACAGAGCAAATACACAGATGTTGCACATGGTATTTTGAAGGAGAAATTGAAAATGAAAATCTCATGTGGAAGGTTACAGAAGGTTCTGGATGATTCCTTTAGCTTCTATATAACCATTAGAGTGTGTTCAGCAAATTTTTTGGAGAAGATTGATGCTGGTTGCAGAGAGAGCAAGTGAAAAATCAGAGGTGAAAACAGAACTCGTATTTGGAGTTTGAAGGAAAATCAAGCCAAATCAAGGTGTGCATCAGCTTCAGAGGAAGATTTGGAGTGAGTCTGGATCATATTGGAGGTTGAATTTAGCAAGGAGTGTGACTGTTCTTCATCTGAAATCAGGTTGGTACAAATCAACTTCTTGCATAATTTATAGAGAGATATGTAGAAACCTTCATGTGGTTAGGTCCATTCGTGTTGAAGACTTGACTGGGTCAAGCAATCCAAGCGCCCTCATGGCGCCACGTATACTTCCCCCAAAACGCACAGTTTTGATTATTGAGAACCTCAGGTCTTGTAGCTTCGCTGTATACACCAAGAGAGAGTGGGTTCGAGTCCTGGCATGTACTCTTTTTTCTTGCAACAATTACTGAAGTGAACTATTGAGTGAATTCATAGCGCATGGGCCTTGGTATTTCTTGCTATTCACACCCTACTTTTGGCCCAGCTCGTGAAATACACATTGTTGGATTGCTATTTGATACACAGCTTTTATTAATTTCCATTGTTTTTCTTTATTTTACTCATTTCATATAGTTTAGGAATTAATTCATGAAAAATAGAAAAATTAGTCAATTAACTCCAAATTTTTTCCCCCTGATTCATGATTGAATATAGAATTTTGTTGAATTAAAAGATTAGGAATCCAGCCATTTTTTATTTTAATTCCATTTTTTGTACTTTTATTTGATAATAATTCATAATGGTTGATACCTTGACTTGTGGATTTTTGTGTGATCATTTGATGATGATTTTTGGACTGATTTTTTGTGTGTAGCTAGTTTAGATGTGCATGATCCTCTGGTAATTTTCTCACATTTTTGTGAAGAAGTTTAGAGCAGTTTTTTGTATTGGACTTTAGGTGCTCTAGTTTTAGGGTTTAACCTTAGTACCCCATAGTTTAGGATTTAATTCTAGGACTTTTTGGAGGATTTGATCTCTGGAATTAACATGGTAGATTCATGATTGACTTAGGTTCCCATAGTTATTTTTGTAGGATTTTACAATTGGTTTTAGTATTTTAGTTAGGATTAACTTTAGTACTAGGTTTTAGGTGATCCTAACTTGCTAACTCAACTAGAATGACTTCTTTAGTTCCCTTAGATTAGGGTGTTGCTTCTCTTGCTCTTGGATGATGATGAAGACATGATGAGTCTACTGGGGAATGCATGATGGAGCTTGGAATTGAAGTTTTCTCTCCCTTTGGTGTAGTTTGTTTAGGGTTAAGGATTAGGGTTTTAGGGAGATCTCTTAGAATAGATTTTCTTCCTTCATGAAGCATGGAAGATGTTGATCACTTCCATTCCTCCCTATGATGTAAGGTCCCATTGTGAAGGCCCCATCCCTCCTTTGGTAGGATGAGTGGCTCCTCATAAATTTGTAGAACCTTTGAGGGTTCCTTTCCTTGATGGTGGAGTGCTTAGAGGTGGCCTTTGGTCTTCACATTGCTTCTCCCTATCCCCACCTTGCTCTTGTTAGATGAATCTTTCTCCCTTGCTAGAGGATGGAGTTCCTTGCTAGAAGATTGAAGATGCTAGAGGTTGCAATTCCCCTGTGTTTGAAGACTTCCCTTGGAGCTGAAGCTTGAAGATCCAGAAGAACAAGTTGACACTTGTGAAGAAGATCAAATTGAGAGCTGAAGCTTGAAGAAGATGAAGAACAAGTTGATACTTGTGTTTGATGCATTGAAAGCTTGAAGAAGCAAGTTGATACTAGCTATTGAAGATGAAAGACTTGAAGAACAGTTACAGACTGAGGACTGAACTGCTGTCAGAAGGATTGCTTTGCTGTGAAGCTGTGGAAGCTATTGTTTGCTTTCTTTTCTGTCTGTTTGCTTTCTGTGCAACTGTATTGGTGTGACTTGTCTAATTTGCTTGATGCATTAGAATAAGTTCATGTTTAGACTAATTTAAGCTAGGAGCATGATTGCACTAGAGGTTGAGTTGCTCCCTCTGCTTGTATTTTTACTGTATGGCTTTGCTTGCGGGTATTCGGTAGAGCCCAGCTCCCTTGCCTATGTGGTTTGTGATTTGCTTGATGGCATTTTATTTTCCTGTATGATTGCAGTTATTCATATCTGGCTTGAGGTCGAGACGAGCTTGTGGAGGCTGATGCCCCACACATATTTCCTCCCTCACTTGCATTGCATGCATTTACAGTCGTTTACTGTTTACTGTTTAGGCTGATGCTTTATCTGTTTCTGTTTATCATTGACATGATCCCTTAGGAATCTCACTTCCTTTGATAAGGAAGTGATGATTAGAACTTTAGGTTGAAACCTATGCATGATAACTTCTAGGAGTTCATTATTTCAAACCTCAACTATAGGATGAATCCTTGGCATGACAACAGTAGGACTTGATAGTCTCCCCGTAGTTGTCCCTCTCTCTTCTCATCTTGAAACAACAGTAAAAAACGTAATAAAGGCAAGCTAGTACAAGCGCGTTACGAGCCTTAAGGTACTTGGGTAATGATAATTGAGCGGCCTCCTCTCAATCGTCTAGAATGTTTAGTATACGTCATTTGGATGATATGCGACGCATTCGTTCCCAATTCATAGTCTCTAGTGCTGTACGAACTACAGACAACATAAAAAACAGTTCTTCCGTAAAAGACAGAAAACAAACTTCAAACCTTTTGCCCCGTGGGCCCATAAGTCAAAGGAAGCTTTTCTGAAGAAAAGAGTGTCGTTAACTCCCAGTTCTACCGCAAACGGTAACGCCTAAGTCTCCAAGGGTCGAGCTGCGTACACCAGACTGCTGGAACTGTTTGTTAACCCTACTCGAAAAACAGATGAATCTGAATTCCCGTAATCCGTATTATCCCAAACTACGTAAGCTCTGATCTCTCATATCTGTTGAGAGTACGTAGGCAAAATACTGATGTGTTGGCGAGCCACCTTCCCCCATCCCGTAACCCGTAGTTAGCCGAACTACGTTGACTCTGATTTCTCATTCTCTGATGAGAATATGTAGGCATAAAGTGTAACACCTGAGGTGAAAGAGGACGGTGGTTACATGTAACACCCGTGGGCGAGGGAGTGGTTGTCGGTATCATGAGGCATGACAATGAGACACTCCTAGCAGTTTCTAGGGGAAAACTGAATTCACATCCGAATGAGAGGGATCCTGAGGCTATGCAGGTATGGGACTGCATGGTTGAATGAAGACTTATAAGGATTAATTGGTACTACCTATACCAATAAGATGCATCTTCTTTTCGGTAGCCTGTTCATAAGAACTCCACAGTTAAGCGTGCTTGACTTGGAGCAATTATGGGATGGGTGACCTTCTGGGAAGTTTCCTGGAAAGCGTGTGATTGAGGACAAAGCATGCTGAAAAGACCTGTGTTGGTTTGTGGGGTCAGTCGGTAATCCTAAAAGTAATATGGGGCGTTACAAATGGTATCAGAGCCATACCTCTCCCAGTACGATGTGGTTCGGGGACGAACCAAGCGGAAAACTGAATTCACATCTGAATGAGAGGGATCCTGAAGCTATGCAGGTATGGGACTGCATGGTTGAATGAAGACTTATAAGGATTAATTGGTACTACCTATACCAACAAGATGCATCTTCTTTTCGGTAGCCCGTTCATAAGAACTCCACAGTTAAGCTTGTTTGACTTGGAGCAATTATGGGATGGGTGACCTTCTGGGAAGTTTACTGGAAAGCGTGTGATTGAGGACAAAGCATGATGAAAAGACATGTGTTGGTTTGTGGGGTCAGTCGGTAATCCTAAAAGTAATATGGGGCGTTACATAAAGCGCGACGCTTTGCCGAGTCATTTTTCTTTTCCTTTTCAGACCAGCCTTGATAGGTAGATAGATAAAACCAACCCGTCAGATAAACACAACGAGCGTGGATCCCATTGAGTACGATGGACGTGAGGGGTGCTAATACCTTTCCCTTGCGTAACCGACTCCCGAACCCAGACATGGTTGCGATGACCTTGTCTTATACCTTTTTCGTCAGGTTTTTCCGATCGTTTCCTTTCCCGTTCTGAGGGATAAATAATGAAAGGTGGCGACTCTTCTGTTTTGCCGGAACCTTATTTTCACGATAACGACAGCTGGCGACTCTGCTGGGGACTTGATAGTTTCCTGGGATCCAACGTCCCTTATGCGAGTCAATTTGGGGATCCAACGTCCCCTGCGAGAGTCAATCCTAGCGCTTTTATGATTACTTGTTGGGTTGTGTTTATTTATCGCATTTTATTTCCCGCACTTTATTTTTAGTATGATATGATTATCTGTACTGTTGTGGGAGGGGCATTCTGATGAGTGAGAAGCCAGACCCAGGCTTGAGAGCTACATAGTATTAGAGTGGGTTAGTGGAGGACGTGCTTGCTTTGCTTGCAGCTGTTCCCATGTAATCCACACTCAGACGAGGTTCTCTTTGATGGCTTCCTATCGGTCCTTTGGACTCGAGGGTTGTTGGATTTGAGGATTGTCAACTCTGGGAACCGATCATTTGGAATTCAGCTAAGTGAGTCCGCTTCAAGAGATGATGATGCCACACCTCCTGGGTATCGCATCATTGTTTCTTGAAAGTCTGTGACGCTGATGACCGCATAGGATGCCAAACCTTTTCCGTGATTAGGTCCATACCTGTGAGTAGGGTCGGGTTTGTTGCAGGAAACCTTAACCTTCAGACTACCTGGTTTTCTTGACAATGAATCAGTTTTGTTGGTATCAGAGGTTCTCATCATCAGATATATGGTTGTTCTTGACAGAGCAGATTTATGGTTTGGTATAAGGGGTTCTTCTCATCAGGGATATGGTTGTTCTTGACAGAGCAGTATTGTGGTTTTGTTGATACAGAGCCTTCATCTCCTTAACAGCACAGTCGTTCTGATCTCCTGCTGCATGATTGCATTTTGCATTGTTTGCATCCTCATTTGCATGTCATTAACGTGTGTCTCTGTTGCAGGTGCATATTTCTCCCCTGGTTCTAGTGATCTTGATCCTCATGGCAGATATGGCATCTCTGAAGAAGACTGTGGCTTACAAGCTACCAACACCTGACATCCGAGAGTTGCGAGCTTTGATTTCCTTGGCTGATAAGACAGTGATGGAGAGTTTCAGACAGAGTTATGGGAGACTGCTGAGTATTGTGTATAAGCTTTCTACGTACGAGTTGAATGGCCTCTATGCTCTGCTGCAGTTTTATGACCCACAACTCAGATGCTTTGTATTTCCAGACTATGTCCTCGCCCCGACCTTGGAAGAGTACTCTGACCTATTGGGGGTGCCTTTGATGAATCAAATGCCTTACTACTGTGTTGAGGGTGAACCCAAATTGAGTAAGTTGACTGACACTCTGCATGTAGATGAGTCTGAATTGGAAGGGATGGTATCCAGAAAGATTGGAGTTCATGGTTTCCCTTTGTCTTTCCTGATGGAAAAAGCCCGAAAATTTACCGAGAAGGATCGCTGGGATGTATTCAATGCCTTCTTAGCCCTCTGTATCTATGGGATCGTGCTATTCCCAAGTCACTCGGACTTCATAAGCATGGATGCTTGCCATATATTTGCCTCCAGGAATCCAGTGCCCACGCTCCTCGGAGACGTCTACCATTCAGTTCACAGCAAGAATGAAAACAGAAAGGGGAAGAACGTGGTGTGTTGTGCTCCTTTACTGTATAAGTGGTTTGCTAGCCATCTTCCTAAGTCGGGGCCGTTCATTGATTCTGCTGAGGCTTCGCCCTGGTATGCACGTTTGATGGGTTTGACTGCTGACGATATTATCTGGTTCGATAGAGATCTGCTGGGCAAAGATATTGTGTATAGCTGTTGTGGCTTTCTGAACGTCCCCCTGGTTGGAAGGAACGGATGTATCAACTACAATCCGTCTCTGCTAGTATGACAATTTGGGTATGCACTACGGGGTCCTCCTAAAGAGGAAGAGATACAGGAATCTCTGTATCTCACAGGGTTGCTTGAAGGTGACACTTTGGTCAAGGTACAAAATGCTTGGAGCAAAATTCACCGGAAGGGGAAAGTCTTGCTGGGAAAAAGCAACAACAAGGCCTCTAATCCGTATATGACTTGGGTTCGAGAAAGAGCCGCCAAGTTTCTAATGTCGTTTCCTGCCGTGGAACCATTGTATCCTCCCGTGTACAATTAGCCTACCATAGTTGATATTCAGAAATTCAACCAGGTACTCCGAGAGAAGGAAGAGCTACAAAAGGCCAACGAAGAGTTGGAGAAAGAGATTGCTCAACTTCGGAAAGAGAAAAGTGAAGTCGTTTATACCTGCAAGAAGCAGACTGAGATGATCAACCATCTAGGCTCCAACCTGACCAAAGAAACTGATGCTAAGGAACGTCTGGGGTTGGATCTAAAGTCAGTGCATGGCATGTTGATAACCAAGAAACAGGATCTGGACAGAGTGTACCGGAAGTTAACCCAATACGAGAGGGTCTGGAGCAGCACCCTAGCCAAATACAAAGAGCGGGAAGAAAAATTGAAGCAGCAAGTAGTTGAGCTAGAAGCTCAGATTATGGTGAAAGACGAGAATGCAGGGGCTGAAGCCTCACTGCGACGAGACGTCCAGTATAGATTGGCTGAGGCCGAGGCAGATTTGCAAGATTCTCAACTCCGAGTTGATGCTAAAAGGAGAAGAGTCGAGAACCATTCTGAAGAAGGTATTTCTAGGAGCGTTGCCGATAACCTCCCAAAGTCCATCAGGCCGAGGGACCTGCTGGCCCGGGGTTTGCTTGCTCAGTCAGATCATCCCGCTACAGAGAAGTTGATAGAAGATTTTCGTGCCCATGGTCGCGCCTGATCTTTTGTACCTCTTTTTTGTACATTTTATGCATTGATATGCTGATCACCGCCAAGTCTTTTGGTTGGGGTCATTCCTTATTGCTTCAGTTGTAGGTAATTACAGTTGTACGCTACCCGAGCGGGCTTTTCAGATGAATATATGAGGATTTCTTTTCCATGATTGGATCATAGACTTTATTTGTCTCGGAAACTAGGATCGGGGGGAATCTCCCCAAGGCACAGACACACGTTTGCATTTGCATGAAGCATTTGCATAACGAGCACTTTGTCGTTTTTCTAACCCTTTGTGTATGCAGGTTGTTCCAGGATTGATCGAAGACCGATCCACCGCTATCCGACCAGAGCGAATCAAGCTAGAGCAATGGAACAAGTGCAAACTGACGTCCAGGAACTCCGAGAGAGGATGGACTGCTTTATGGAGCTCATGCAAGTGGTTGCCAACGGCCAAGACCAGCTCAGAACATTGGTCCAGCCTCTGGTCTCAAGGGTCGACAGCAACGGGGTACTCCACGGTGGGAGTGTTCCAACCCCTCCTCCTGTTGAAACTCCTCAGGGTGGCGTCCCCGTGACCGGGGGGAATGGCAGTGGTAACGACAATGTGGTCACTAACATCGGGCTCAATGGTAATACGACTGGCGTCGGTAATGGAAACTTCGAGGCTAATGGCAATGCTGGACTGGGCAATGGCAACACAGGCGCTGGAAATATGTATGGGCCTCAGCCATGGCTAGAAGATCGTCAAGAAGATTTGTTCTCACAGAGAAGTGCTAAAGGAGAACTGACTGCTGAAGCACGTCTGAGGTTTAAGGCACTCGAGGACAAAATGAGGAATTTCGAGAACCTGAACACTATGGGGGTCGACATGACTAAATTGGGATTGATTTCTGATTTCAAGGTGCCTCCCAAATTCAAGGTACCCGACTTTGAGAAATATAATGGCACCACTTGCCCTCGTGTCCACTTAAGGTCATACTACCGAAAGATGTCCGCTCACTCTGAAGACGAGAAGCTGATGATGCACTTCTTTCAGGATAGCTTGTTCGGGCCATCCTTGGAATGGTACATGAGTTCGAAACCCACCAGTGTGTGCACGTGGAAGGAACTTGCGGAGGCATTTGTGCACCATTATCAGTATAACAGTGACTTGGCTCCGAACCGGGTTCAACTGCAGAACTTGTCACAGAGGAACAACGAAGGGTTCAAAGAATACGCCCAACAATGGCATGAATTAGCAGCTAGAGTTCAGCCGCCGATGGTTGAACGAGAGCTTGTTGAAATGTTTGTAGCCACTCTCCCGGGGGTCTATTACGAGAAATTGGTCAGCGGTATGTCAGGGAGTTTCTCAGATCTCATCATTACTGGCGAGCATGTTGAGAATGGGATCAAATTGGGGAAAATTCAAGGTGGTGATCTGTCCTCAGCTGGAGGAGGAAGGAAACCATATGGTAACAAAAGGCGTGAAGGAGAGACGAGCGCCGTGTCCAACGCTCGAAGGAAGGGTAAAAGCCAGCGCCAGCAGGTGGCTAGTATAACCATCCCTGCTGTCCAACAACCCCAGCCACAGCAGCAGCCGCAGCAGCAGCAGCCAAATCAGCAAGGGTACAGAAAGTATCAGAACAGGGCACCTCTGTCAAGTCGTCACCTCAAGACGCCGTCCATGTCTTATGCTCAGCTATTACAAACTCTGCTTCAGTTACAACTAGTCCAGAAAAGAACCCTGGCTCCCTTGACAGGGGCACCTCCGCAGGGTTATGATGCGAACGTAACATGTGATTTTCACTCAGGGGCACCCGACCACACGATAGAAAACTGCAAAGCCTTCAAGCACAAGGTGCAAGATATGGTGGATGCTAAGATCATCAATTTCTCAGATAATGTGCCGAATGTTACAAAGAACCCTATGCCGAATCATAGGGGAGGTGGGGTGAATGCCATTATTGAAGAAGAGGATTTAGATGTGCTGACTGATGTCAAGGATCTGAAAACACCGCTTAGCTTCGTTAAATCCAAGCTGATGAAGAAAGGCTTCTTTCCGGGCTATGGAGAATTGTGTATGGGCTGTGCGACTCGTCCTGATGGATGTGAACAGTTGATAGAGGGGATTCAGAGTCTGATGACCGAAGGATTCTTGCAGTTTAGCCGAAGGGCCGAATGTGGATCTGGAGAGGTAATGCTGAAGCAAGATGATGAGGTTTCCACCATCACCATCCCTCGCCAGACGATAACCATTTCTGCACTCAGGCCGTCCACAATTACCATCACCAAAGCTGGGCCGATACCTTTTGAAAGCACCAATGATGTCCCATGGCACTATGGGGCAGACGTCTATTGTAACGGACAAAAGTTAGACCTGGAACCATCTGGGCGGTCCGTGGATAACCTAGTGGGAATTGGCGGAATCACGCACAACGGAAGAGTATTTGCTCCACCTGAGATTGTGGCGGACAAAGTAGATAAAGCTGAGAAAACTGATAAGGGAAAAAGTAAAGTCGTTGAGGAAACCCCTCGTGGGGTAGAGAAGGACTTACTTGTAAAGGATGCTGAAGAGTTCATGAGGTTGATCAAGAAGAGTGATTACAAGATCATTGACCATCTTCATCAAACACCCTTGAAAATTTCCATCCTGAATTTGTTGTTGTGTTCAGAGTCACATCGCAACGCGCTGTTAAAGGTTTTGAATGCCACGTATGTACCGCAGGAAATCTCGGTCAACCAGTTGGAAGGGGTAGTAGCCCACGTGAATGCTGGAAACGGGTTAGGGTTCACTGACTTGGAGCTGACGCCGAAGGGAAAAAACCACAACAGTGCCCTGCACATCTCGATAGAGTGTAGGGGGACAGTTATGTCGCATGTGTTGGTGGACACTGGGTCATCGCTTAATGTCCTTCCGAAGAAGGCATTAATGAAGTTAGATACTCGAGGATTGATTTGCACACCCAGTGATCTGGTTGTGAAGGCGTTTGATGGAACCAAGCGTCATGTCTTTGGAGAGGTAATGTTGCCAATCCAAGTCGGGCCGGAAACTTTCGATGCATTCTTGTACATCATGGACATCATGCCAGCCTACAACTGTCTCTTAGGCCGGCCGTGGATCCATTCTGCGGGTGCCGTGACCTCCACGTTGCACCAGAAGCTCAAGTATGCTGTCGGAGGCAGCATCGTAACTGTGTGTGGCGAGGAAGATATAATGGTGAGCCATTTGTCGCCCTTCAAATATGTTGAGATGGATGGGGAAATCCACGAAACCCTATGTCAGGCGTTCGAAGTTGTTAAGGTCAAGGACGTGACTCCTGTACTGATTGAGAAACCAGAGATGACTCTCTCTTCCTTCAAGGAAGCCCGGGCCGTTGTTCAAGTCGGATCTACCCCAGGCCGGGGGCAAGTGCTAGAAATACCTAACAAACAGGACAAGTTTGGGTTAGGATACTCTCCTACGGCTGAAGCCTCCTCTTCTCACAGTGCGTCACGAGGTAAAGGGCCGATCCAGTTTACCAGTGGTTGGGTGATATTTGAAAGTGTCAACGCAGTGTCTGAAGACGACGAAGACAGCGACTGCGACCTAGACTCTTGGATCCAGCCAAGTAAACCAGGCCAGAGCCTCACCAACTGGTCCATCAGGGATACCATCCAAGTGACGGGAAAAGAGTAATGATTTAATTTCTCCAATCATTGTACAACCCTATGTCCTACCCGGGGCATAGTGGTTTTATTGTCAGGGCCTTGTTTGATTATGTACATGCATTTTACCAATAAATCAAAAGGCGTTTTTCTTCGCATTCAAATGTTGTGATCTCTGTTATTCCTGTTTTATATTTGTCTTGAATAACAATAAAATGGCAATAGGGTTTGTGCTAACCTGCATATCCTTGTTTTAAGTTTAACCCTTGATTTTGCAGGATCCACATAATAGATGACATCGACTCTGGACCTTCTACGACTCACTTCGACTTTGATTGCCCGATCTATCAAGCCGAAGAAGAGATTGATGAAGACGAAGACCTTCCCGAAGAGTTGGCCCGCTTGCTGAAACAAGAAGAGAAAGTTATTCTGTCTCACGAGGAAGAGATTGAGATTGTGAATCTGGGTTCTGAAGAACTGGTCAGGAACGTCAGAATAGGGGCTGCATTGCAGAGTGATGTCAAGCAGAGATTGGTCGAGATTCTGAGAGAGTATAGTGACATCTTTGCTTGGTCATACGAAGATATGCCCGGACTTGATACTGACATTGTGGTCCATCACTTGCCGCTGCGAGAAGATTGTCCTCCCGTTAAGCAGAAGCTTAGAAGGACGCGACCAGATATGGCCGTCAAGATCAAAGAAGAAGTGCAGAAACAACTTGATGTTGGCTTCTTAGCAGTTACCACTTACCCTCCATGGGTCGCCAACATAGTGCATGTACCGAAGAAGGACGGTAAGGTGCGAATGTGCGTCGATTATCGGGATTTGGATAAGGCGAGCCCTAAAGATGATTTCCCGCTCCCTCATATTGATGTGTTGGTCGACAATACAGCTCAGTTCTCCGTGTTTTCATTCATGGATGGCTTCTCTGGCTACAATCAGATCAAGATGGCGCCAGAGGACATGGAGAAAACTACGTTTATTACACCTTGGGGAATGTTTTGCTACAAGGTAATGCCTTTCGGTCTGAAGAACGCAGGGGCCACTTACCAGCGAGCAATGGTTACTTTGTTTCATGATATGATTCATCATGAGATCGAAGTCTATGTTGATGACATGATTGCAAAGTCCCAAACAGAGGAGGGACACCTGGTCAATTTGCTGAAGCTTTTTGAGAGGCTTAGGAAGTTTAGGTTGAGGCTGAATCCTAACAAGTGTACTTTCGGAGTACGGTCTGGAAAACTACTGGGGTTTATTGTGAGTGAAAGAGGCATTGAGGTTGATCCTGCGAAGATAAAAGAGATACAAGAAATGCCAGCGCAAAAAACTGAGAAAGAAGTTCGTGGTTTCCTGGGCAGAATAAACTACATTGCAAGGTTTATTTCTCAGCTCACGGCCACGTGTGAACCGATGTTCAAACTACTAAAGAAAGATCAGGCGATCATCTGGAACGAGGATTTCTAGAAGGCATTTGATAAGATAAAACAGTATCTGCAGGAACCTCCCATCTTGATACCTCCAGTGGCCGGACGACCCTTAATCATGTACTTGACAGTTCTTGAGAATAGTATGGGGTGTGTTCTCGGTCAGCACGACGAGACGGGCAGAAAGGAGCATGCCATTTACTATTTGAGTAAAAAGTTCACAGATTGTGAATCTCGTTACTCGATGCTGGAGAAGACGTGTTGTGCACTAGCCTGGGCTGCCAAACGTTTACGACAGTACATGCTCAATCACACAACCATGCTAATTTCGAAGGTGGATCCGATCAAGTACGTCTTCAAGAAGCAAGCGCTTTCGGGCAGGATTGCTAGATGGCAAATAGTGGTGACAGAATATGACATTCAGTATGTTTCCCAGAAGGCCATCAAGGGAAGCATATTGTTTGAATACCTTGTCAAACAGCCGATCGAGGATTATCAGCCGATGAGATTTGAATTCCCTGATGAGGATATCATGTTTCTCAAGGTGAAAGATTGCGATGAACCGTTGCCCGACGAGGGTCCAGACAGGAAATCCCAGTGGAAATTGATATTTGACGGGGCAGTTAATTCTTACGGAAGTGGCATTGGGGTGATCATCACGACTCCCCACGGATCCCACATCTCGTTTACTATGAGACTGACGTTTCCGGTCACCAATAACGAAGCGGAGTACGGAGCATGCATCATGGGTCTGGAAGAAGCAATTGATTTGAGAATCAAGGACCTAGATGTATATGGTGACTCGGCACTTGTGATTAACCAGATTAAAGGGGAGTGGGAGACTCGTCAATCGAATTTGGTGTCGTACATGAACTATGCCAGAAGGCTGCTTCCGTTCTTTGATCGAGTGGAACTCCATCATATGCCCAGAGCTGAAAATCAGATGGCTGATGCCCTAGCCACATTAGCTTCGATGTATAAAGTCAATTTTTGGAATGAAGCTCCAAGGATTGTCCTTTCTCGTCTTGATAGACCTACGTTCGTCTTTGCGGTCGAGGAAGCCTCCGATGGCAAGCCATGGTTCCATGACATCCAGACCTTCCTTATGACTAAGGAGTATCCTGCGGGAGCGACAACCCAGGATAAGAAGACTCTGAGGAGGCTGTCTGGAAATTTCTACCTCAATCCTGATGGAGTTTTATATAAAAGAAACCACGATCTCGTGCTACTCAGATGTGTAGATGAGAAAGAAGCGAGTATGCTCATGGAAGAAGTCCATGAAGGCACATTTGGTACGCACGCCGGCGGGCATGCTATGATAAGAAAGATCTTGAGAGCAGGATATTACTGGCTGACAATGGAATCAGATTGCTTTAAATTCGCGAAGAGATGTCATAAATGCCAGATTTATGCTGATAAGATTCATGTGCCGCCGTGCCCATTGAATGTCATGTCCTCCCCGTGACCGTTCTCCATGTGGGGCATCGACATGATAGACAAGATCGAGCCCACTGCATCTAACGGTCACCACTTCATTCTAGTAGCCATCGACTACTTCACCAAGTGGGTGGAGGCAACCTCGTATGCTAACGTGACCAAGCAGGTGATGGCTAAATTCATAAAGAGGGACATCATCTGTCGTTACGGAATTCCCGAGCGGATCATTACTGATAATGGTTCGAATCTGAATAACAAGATGATGAAGGAGCTGTGCCAGAGTTTCAAGATTGAACACCACAACTCGTCTCCTTACCGGCCGAAGATGAATGGCACCGTCGAAGCGGCCAATAAAAATATTAAGAAGATTGTACAGAAGATGGTTGTGACCTATAAGAATTGGCATGAGATGTTGCCATTCGCACTGCACGGTTATCGTACAACGGTACGTACGTCAACCGGGGCAACTCCTTTCTCACTGGTGTACGGTATGGAAGTTGTCCTACCGTTAGAAGTTGAGATTCCTTCTTTACGAGTTTTGGTTGATGTGAAACTCGATGAGGCAGAATGGATTAAGAACCGACTAAACCAACTCAGCCTGATGGACGAGAAGAGGTTAGCATCGATTGCATATGGTCATCTGTACCAAAGCCGAATGAAGAAAGCCTATGACAAGAAGGTGCGTCCTAGAAGCTTTCAGACGGGTGATCTCGTCCTGAAGAAAATTCTTCCTCCACACTCCGATCACCGGGGCAAGTGGACTCCCAATTACGAAGGTCCGTACGTCGTCAGTAAGGTCTTCTCGGGAGGAGCCTTGTTGTTATCCACGATGGACGACAAAGATTTTGCATCCCCAGTGAACGCGGATGCAGTTAAAAAATACTTTGTTTAAAGAATGACCCGCTGGAAAGAAAAAGAATATCCAGGCAAAAATGGGGCATCCCGGCGAACCATAAAAAAGGAAAAAGGTTCGGGCAAAATTTAGGGATATAAATGGAAAAATGTACACTCGCAAAGTCGAAAACCTGGAAGGGCGACTTTGGCAAAAAAGGGTATCCCGGTGAATCAAAAATCCGAAAGGGCAGTTCAGGCAAAAGTTAGAGATTTGAAAAAGCAAATGACTGCGCTCCGCGTGTGGACTTTCATTGTTTAGTGGTTTGGAAGACCTGAGGGCCGTTTATCTGAATCAATCTCTTATGAAGCTGAAGCGTCGGGGAAGTATCGAAGTCGAGTAGGTCATAGAGGGATCAACTCATGGTGTTCGTCTACGCCGCATTGCCGACATTTGTATATATACTGATGTATATTTATGTTTTTATATTTGCGCAGCTTCCTCATTCCAGGAGCTTGCATCTGTTGTAAAACATTTTCACCCATTCAGGGGTTCGTCATCAATAAAATATATACTATTCAGCAATTCTGTTTGTTTGTTTAGCATCCATCTGTTTTGTTTGCGAAAAAGAACGCCGATGTTTTTGATAAAATGCGCATACATAAACTTACTGGCCTAGGCCGCTGATTGTTGAAACAATGAATTACTTGAACATTGTCACCAGATGGTAACCTTGATAGGTCCCTTTGAGAAGGGTATCTTGTCTGTTTGTTTGTGTTGTTGCAGGTAGCATATTTCAGGCAGTACGCCATATGCGTCCCCAAGCAGGATGATTCCTTCTACCCTAGCGAGTTTAGCAGCATCTCCCCACGGAGTGTGAACATAGGACCAAGAGCATTGATATGTATCCCCCAGGAAGAGAAGATTCTCCCCAATCAGAGGTATCCTGAGGGACCATCATTTCCCCAGCTGAGTCATACACTAAAGTGTGCGTTCATTCCCCAGCACTGGGTCAGTGTGCAGTTTCTCGTAGGAGACTATTCACAAGTGCGCAGTGAGACAGCCTATGTCCCATTAGTGGAATTCTAATGAAACCTTATAAAAATACAGAAAAATTTGAAATTTTTAAAGGACAATACTTAATTATTTAAAAACATACTGTTTCACATACATATGCTTCAAATATATTTTACAGAGTTTGACACCGTTAAGACTAGCGGCCTTGCCACATAGATAAAACATAAAATAAAAGTACAGAAAGGAAACCAAAAAGAAAGCATACCAAAAGGGACCTCCTAAGTCCAACAAGACTGACACTTATACTGACTGTAGTAGTAGGGATGTGATTAGCGTTTGACAAAACACTAACAGCTCCCAATCTAGATGTTATAGTAACACATCTCCACGTCACTTCATATCCTTTCCTTCTGAGTTGTCGGGAAGTACGCAAGATTCGAGCTCATCGTCTGATCGTCATAAAATAATCCAAAATGCAAAACAAAAATGACACAGGGCTAAGATTCATGTACAAGTTTAAAAGTGGGAATGAATGTGTAAAATAATAATATATATGGAAACCATATTTATACAAACAAGCGTATCTTATACCCACAATTACATATACTTTATTTATTCTAATGCATCCCTGAACTATATGCTGACTCAGGCCACTAAACGCTGTCAATGATATCTATCCCATTTACCAAGATCAGATATCACTAGACCACATGCCACCAACGTACTCCCAATTACCAAGAGCTACGCCACCTAACTTCACATGGAGCCTAGGTGTTATAAGTCGATCGTCCCTGAGAATTCAGGCCAAGAACCTTGTCTTGCCTAGCATGCATAGATAATAATCCCCGTCGGGATTGCAGGCGACTGATCAACCTCGTGCGTCCCATACCGCACGGCGGTGGACTTACACATTCCTTAATGCAAGTCTATATGATCACTCACTCATCTTGTGGCAACTCTTAGCCATAAGTATTAAGTTAATAATGGGGAATTATCGTATCAACTTTTCAAGTTATACTTATTATCTAGATACTTAGGTTGAGTACCAAATCCATCCAATGTCTTGCCATATTTGATCTTTGTCCTTACATAATAAGTTCAGTTTGTATAATGGGTAATTGTATGGTTAACTTCCCAGGTAAGAGAGGTGGACTGTAAACGGCATAGTCGACCAAGTCTTTCCTTAGCCAGAACCCAACCAAATATAACTACTCATTGTATCCAACTTTCCTTATGTTAATGGGGATCAATTACTTAATATCTAGCAATGTTTTTCTCTCATTAACCGATTATTTCCTTAATCTATCAATCACAATCATTCAAGTATAAATAAAATAAACAATTATAAAATTAACCGAATAATGCAAGCACAATACAATACCAAATTGTCAAAGATTATTCCTATGATAATTAATTAAGGCCGGCGTAACCTCGCCTAGTGATTTGTGAAAATCATTATTTGAGAATAGGCTCTCCTTAATTATTTATCGCTAGTAGGGCTTAGGTCACCACTACACACATATATATTAAGTTATTTTACGCTAACCGTCCCAATCGTATACGAAATCTTGCCCCCACCTTTTGTTGAGTGTTGTTGAAAGTCCACAAGTGTTGTCTTCGATCTTTGCCAAGAACCTAATTTACGATAACCGTTGGATTGTACGAAATTTATGAAATAATTAGAATATAATTTATGGTTAATTGAACATAATCCCGTTATAACTTGAAATATTTATTTATTTAAATATATCATAATAACCTCCAAAATAATTATTAAATTCAAATATAAATTATATTATACCTCCTTTTGAATTTGTTTGTTTTAGAAAATTGTCAAGAGTATATTTCTAATAACATTTAAATTATAATAAAATTTGGGCATTATAACGACTTAAAATGGTAAAATTTATTTTGGACTTTATAAGTTCAATATATCGACGTCTGAACGGAATTTGCATAGAAAATTTAAAATAACCTTTATATAAATAACATAATTAAAATAATATAATTAAAATAAAATGGACATTATAACGGCTTACCGATTACTTATGAAAATGATTTGGGCAGAACTTTGACGTATAAAACTCCCTTGAAACTTTAGAAGAACTTTTACCACAAAATACTCTAAAGGTTACGAACCGATATCGTGGGAACTTCGATAACTAAAACTAATATTGCTATATGAAGAAATTAGAGAAGGAAAGAAGTAAAGAAGTAAGAAAGATGATTTGTGAATGAATGAATGAAAATGGGGTGGAAGAGACCCCTATTTATACTAGTTGTAAAATATTAAAATAACATAATTTATCATCTTTTGCCCATACCTTCCAACTTTTCAACTCTTGCTAGTAAATATGTCTCTATCAAATATTTACTAATCTTTCATCAATAGTGCTTTAGGTGTTCTAGTATGACTTTGTGAAAATAATTTATGACAAAGGTATGGGAGCTTGATTTCATGACATAATATTATGTAGGATATTAATAGAAAATGAGATATATATTTCTTTTATAAAAAGTAAAATGTTAATAATATTAATAATAATAAAAATAGTAAAAAGGATAGTTATTTGATATTTTTATTGTCTTAAGATTATTTTATTTATTAATTGGTTTATAGAGTAAAATGATAATATTCAAATAAAATAAAATCAATTAATAATAACAAAACAAGAACAACAATAATGATAATAATAATATGAATAATTAATTAACTTAAAGTTAAGGGTTTTAAGTACCAATTTAAATTTCAAAGTTTAGTTTATAAAATGAAACGATGATATTCAAATTGAAGAATAAAAGTAATAAATATAAAAAGTAATTAATTAATAAATTAATTATTATAAGTGTTAGTTTCAACATTTAATTTTTAATAACTAGCATTGTTAAAATCTCAAATCTAACTAGATATATTATTTAGTGTATGGAAAAATTAGGATGTTACATTACCACCCCCCTTAAAAGAAATTTCGTCCTCGAAATTTAGCGTACCTAAAACATATGTGGATACTTCTGACGCATGTCTTCTTCTCTTTCCCAAGTAGAATCACCAGTTACATCATCCCACACGACTCTAACCAATGGTATTTGCTTTCCACGAAGTTCTTTAATACGATGATCTAAGATCTTGACAGGTATAGCCTCATATTCCAAATTATCTCTAAGTTCCACAGTTTCAGGCTCAATGACATGTGAAGGGTCCGGATAATACTTCCTCAGTTGTGATACATGAAATACATCATGAAGATTAGACAAGTTTGGCGGCAAAGCAATGTGATACGCTACAGGTCCAATCCGCCGTAGAATTTGAAAAGGCCCGATAAACCTTGGTGTTAACTTCCTAGTTTTGATTGCTCGTGCAATTCCCGCCCTAGGAGTTACCCTAATGAACACGTGATCTCCTGCCTCGAACTCCAAAGGTCTTCTCCTCTTATCATTATAACTCTTTTGACGGTCCTGTGCTGCCTTCATTTTTTCTCTAATAAGTTTAACCTGATCTGTCGTTTGTTGCACGAATTCTGAACCCAATATTTTATTTTCTCCAACCTCATACCAACATAAAGGTGTACGACACTTTCTTCCGTATAATGCTTCATATGGAGCCATGCCGATACTTGAGTGAAAACTATTGTTGTAAGTAAACTCAATCAATGGTAAGAACTCGTCCCAACTTCCTTTGTGTTCAAGAGCACAAGCTCTCAACAAATCCTCTAACGATTGAATCGTCCTCTCAGACTGGCCATCCGTTTGGGGATGATAAGCTGAACTTAACCTCAGTTTTGTTCCTAACTCTAAATGCAACTGATGCCGAAAATTTGATGTGAATCTGGGATCTCTATCACTGACTATACTTGAAGGTATTCCATGCAATCTAACAATCTCCTTTACATATACCTGAGCTAGTCTCTCTAATTTAAACGTCTGGTTGATGGGAATGAAATGTGCACTCTTTGTCAACCTATCAATGATCACCCAAATTGCATCATGTTGTTTCTGAGTCTTAGGCAAAGCGGTTACAAAATCCATGGCTATTCCGTCCCACTTCCACTCTGGAATATCTAAAGGTTGTAGCAATCCGGCTGGCTTCTGATGTTCAATCTTTGCCTTCTGACATACCAAGCAACTTTGAACATATTCTGCTATATGTCTCTTCATTCCAACCCACCAAAACATTTTCTTCAAGTCTTGATACATCTTTGTGGCTCCTGGATGAAAACTCAACTTACTTTTGTGGCCCTCTTCCAAAATCAACTTTTGAATATCCTGATTTTGAGGTACACACAACCTTTCTTTAAACCTTAGGATTCCATCACTCCTTATGTTAAACTCTCCATTTTGACCATTTCTTATATTTTCCTTTATGCTCACTAGACGGTCATCAAGTTGTTGTTCATCTTTGATCCATTTCAGAAATTCATTAGACACGACAATAGCGCCTATGAATATACTTCCTTCATTGTGATGTACTCCTAAGTTTAAATCCACGAATTTGTCAATCAACTCTTCTTCCTTCAACATCATTGCAGATACATGAAGTTTCTTTCGACTCAAAGCGTCTGCTACAACATTGGCCTTTCCGGGATGATATTGCAACTCAAAATCATAGTCCTTCAAGAATTCCATCCAGCGCCTTTGTCTCATGTTTAAATCTTTCTGATCAAATAAATGCTTCAGGCTTTTGTGATCACTTAACACAGTGAACTTTGATCCATAAAGATAATGCCTCCAAATCTTTAAGGCAAACACAATTGCCGCTAACTCTAGGTCGTGAGTTGGGTAGTTCCTCTCATGCACCTTCAATTGTCTTGATGCATAAGCTATCACTTTCCTTTCTTGCATCAACACACACCCAAGACCTTGATATGACGCATCACAATACACATCAAAATTTCCTAATGGGTCTGGTAAGATGAGTATTGGTGATGAAGTCAATCTTTCCTTTAGCTTCTGAAAACTTTCTTCACACTCTTTAGTCCATTCAAAGTTTTTACCTTTCCTCGTTAACTGAGTCATGGGCAAAGCGATCTTTGAAAATCCTTCAATGAACCTCCGATAATATCCAGCTAGTCCAAGAAAACTTCGAATCTCGCCAACATTCTTTGGACTCTCCCACTTTGTTATTGCTTCGACTTTACTTGGGTCTACTGCAATACCTTCTTTACTAATTACATGACCAAGAAATTGTACCTCCTTCAACCAAAATTCACATTTCGAGAATTTCGCGTACAATTGAAGGTCCTTTAATATCTGTAGCACAATTCTCAAATGTTCTCTGTGCTCTACCTCATTCTTGGAATAAATCAGAATGTCATCAATGAAAACTACAACAAATTGATCTAAGTATGACCTAAAGATCCTATTCATGTAATCCATGAATACTGCTGGAGCATTAGTCAAACCAAATGGCATAACTAAGTACTCATAGTGTCCATAACGGGATCTAAAAGCTGTTTTTGGAATATCATCTTCCTTCACCCTGATCTGATGATATCCAGACTTCAAGTCAATCTTTGAGAATACTGATGCTCCTTTTAACTGATCCATCAAGTCGTCGATTCTAGGCAAAGGATACTTGTTTTTCACAGTGGCTTTATTGAGTTGTCTGTAATCCACACAAAGTCTAGAAGAACCATCCTTCTTCTTCACAAACAAGATTGGAGCTCCCCATGGCGATACACTTGGTCTAATAAATTCTTTCTCTAACATCTCGTCTAATTGTTTCTTTAACTCCGCAAGCTCTGAGGGTGACATTCGATAAGGAGATATAGAAATTGGTCCAGTTCCTGGAACCAAGTCTATAGAAAATTCCACTTCCCTAACCGGTGGTAAACCTGGAACTTCTTCTGGAAAGACTTCCGGGAATTCACAGACTACGGGAAAATTTTCCACACTAGGGGTTTCTCCTACTGACATGGAGAATAGCATCATAAAACTTTGAGTGAGGGTTTCAGCTTTGCTGATTTCTCCACTATCTTCTCCAAATGTAAAAATTTTCTCCTTGCATCTCAAGTTGACATCGTTGGCTGATAACCAATCCATTCCTAAGATGACATCTAGGTCTTGTAGCGGGAGTACCACAAGATCTACTAAGAATCTTCTATTTTCTAAGATTATTGGACAGTCTACACAGACTGAATAAGTTACCATTCTTTCTCCCGAGGGAGTTGTGATAGTCAACTTATAATCGTGATCAACAATTTCGAATCCCAAAAATTCAGCACAAGAGGTAGATATAAAAGAATGTGTAGCTCCTGAATCGAATAAAACTGATACCAACTTATCTCCAATTAAACACATACCTTGAATTAACCCAGCTGACTTTGAGATCTCAGCTCCTCTAATTGTAAATACTCTTCCTGTGGTTGGCTTATTTTGATTCTGAGGTCTCTGACCAACACTTGGGCCTCCATTTCTTGCTCTCCCTATGTTGTTATTGTTTATTAGGCCGCTCCTCTGGCCTGTTGGTTGACTTTGTCCTTGGGGACAATCTTTGAGAAAGTGGCCTTTCTGACCACAGCGAAAACAAGTTCCAATATTTCTATTTGGACAATCTTTGTTAAGATGTGCCCCTCCACAGCTGTAACACTTGAACATTAACCTTCTAGAATCCTGGTTATGATAAGGTGTAGGCCTTTGATATGGCCTACCCCCTCGTTGGATTCTTCCTCCGTGGCCTCGGTTAAAGTGGCCCTTGTGATTGTTGTTTTGGGTTGATCCTCCTGATCCATATTGATTCTTCCTATTGTCAATCCCTTCCAACTCCAGACACCTTTCTACTAGCTCACCAAAGCGCATAATATGCAGAGGTAAAACTGCCCTCTGGATATCATATTTCAATCCATCTTGATACTTTTCACACATCCATTCTTCCCTTGGATGCAAGCGGTAAAACTCAGAATACTTTAGCAAGGATTCAAACTTCCTAGTATATTCTCCCACCGTCATCACACCTTGACGTAGATTCTGAAATTCTCTCTCCTTCTCTTTCCTACATAACTTTGGAAAATACTTCCCCAAAAATTCTTCTTTGAACAAGGTCCAATTGATTTCTCTTCCTTCCTCTTCCAATAATCTATACTTTCCTCTCCACCAAGCTTCAGCATCGCCTGTCAGCATGAATGTTGCATAACCAACCCTTCTATTCTCTCTACAGTGAGTGAAAGAAAATATCTTCTCCATTTCTTGCAACCATTTCTCAGCACCCTCCGGATTAAAGTCACCACCAAACTGTGGTGGTTTTCCTTTCAGAAACGAGTTCAATCCTGTATCCTCATGCACCATTTCCCTTTGTTGTTGCTGAAAGAGTTGATGATCTCGAGTGATTTGCAGGATTTGAGCATTTTGTTGTGTTTGAACTAACACAGCTGCAGCAAGTTCACGAACATCTCGAGTGTCAGCTTGAGAGTTCGTTCCAGTTTGGGAATGATCTTCTCGTCCAATGGGAATGGTAGGTGCTCCTTCAGGAGTAACTTCATCACTCGCATTCCTACGTATACCTCTAGTAGTGCCTCTAGCAGCACTCCTACCACGCCTCGCACCTCTGACGTTCTGAACCATAACTTCCTGAAAAGGAATAGTTATTAGGTTCAATCATTCACAAGACATAAAGAACATAACAATTATGTATATTTATATCCCAATGAATGATTCATCGATAAGGATTTTTATCAAGTCTCCCACAGGCAAGGGATAATTGTGTCTAAAATGTTGAATTAATATCTTAAATATAACTAGAATTCAGGAAAACATAATCAACATTTAATGTATAAACAAAAATGTATCAATTTATTTAATAACAACGATTACAAAAATCGTGACCATGTCTCATTCAAAAACCTCTACTTGTAAACCAAGCTAAGACTAATAGTGGTAAAACTATAATTATCATTATTGCTACGAAATCTTTACCTAATTCTTCATGCTTGATGATACCAATAACAAACAAAATAATGACAAGAAGAGTGATGAATAAAAGAAAGGATTTAGCCATTTGAAAGGTATAGATAAATATTTAGGAATTGATATGAAAATAATGGATGGGTGTGAAGTATTTATAAAGTGAATTTTGTGAAGTGTCCGTTACGTTACCGTTGGGTTTGTGACCGTTGGGGAGGAAAAATAAAGTGTGCTAAATAAGTTTCCTAGACCATTATACTAGAAGGCTCTCAAGATGAAGACTCAATGCACAGAAGAAAAGTTATCATCCAGTTTGGAATCCAACTTGATACAGTCAGTATAATTCTAGACACTTACGGTCCGAGCTGAATCGACCAGCTCTGATACCATTAAATGAGACAGCCTATGTCCCATTAGTGGAATTCTAATGAAACCTTATAAAAATACAGAAAAATTTGAAATTTTTAAAGGACAATACTTAATTATTTAAAAACATACTGTTTCACATACATATGCTTCAAATATATTTTACAGAGTTTGACACCGTTAAGACTAGCGGCCTTGCCACATAGATAAAACATAAAATAAAAGTACAGAAAGGAAACCAAAAAGAAAGCATACCAAAAGGGACCTCCTAAGTCCAACAAGACTGACACTTATACTGACTGTAGTAGTAGGGATGTGATTAGCGTTTGACAAAACACTAACAGCTCCCAATCTAGATGTTATAGTAACACATCTCCACGTCACTTCATATCCTTTCCTTCTGAGTTGTCGGGAAGTACGCAAGATTCGAGCTCATCGTCTGATCGTCATAAAATAATCCAAAATGCAAAACAAAAATGACACAGGGCTAAGATTCATGTACAAGTTTAAAAGTGGGAATGAATGTGTAAAATAATAATATATATGGAAACCATATTTATACAAACAAGCGTATCTTATACCCACAATTACATATACTTTATTTATTCTAATGCATCCCTGAACTATATGCTGACTCAGGCCACTAAACGCTGTCAATGATATCTATCCCATTTACCAAGATCAGATATCACTAGACCACATGCCACCAACGTACTCCCAATTACCAAGAGCTACGCCACCTAACTTCACATGGAGCCTAGGTGTTATAAGTCGATCGTCCCTGAGAATTCAGGCCAAGAACCTTGTCTTGCCTAGCATGCATAGATAATAATCCCCGTCGGGATTGCAGGCGACTGATCAACCTCGTGCGTCCCATACCGCACGGCGGTGGACTTACACATTCCTTAATGCAAGTCTATATGATCACTCACTCATCTTGTGGCAACTCTTAGCCATAAGTATTAAGTTAATAATGGGGAATTATCGTATCAACTTTTCAAGTTATACTTATTATCTAGATACTTAGGTTGAGTACCAAATCCATCCAATGTCTTGCCATATTTGATCTTTGTCCTTACATAATAAGTTCAGTTTGTATAATGGGTAATTGTATGGTTAACTTCCCAGGTAAGAGAGGTGGACTGTAAACGGCATAGTCGACCAAGTCTTTCCTTAGCCAGAACCCAACCAAATATAACTACTCATTGTATCCAACTTTCCTTATGTTAATGGGGATCAATTACTTAATATCTAGCAATGTTTTTCTCTCATTAACCGATTATTTCCTTAATCTATCAATCACAATCATTCAAGTATAAATAAAATAAACAATTATAAAATTAACCGAATAATGCAAGCACAATACAATACCAAATTGTCAAAGATTATTCCTATGATAATTAATTAAGGCCGGCGTAACCTCGCCTAGTGATTTGTGAAAATCATTATTTGAGAATAGGCTCTCCTTAATTATTTATCGCTAGTAGGGCTTAGGTCACCACTACACACATATATATTAAGTTATTTTACGCTAACCGTCCCAATCGTATACGAAATCTTGCCCCCACCTTTTGTTGAGTGTTGTTGAAAGTCCACAAGTGTTGTCTTCGATCTTTGCCAAGAACCTAATTTACGATAACCGTTGGATTGTACGAAATTTATGAAATAATTAGAATATAATTTATGGTTAATTGAACATAATCCCGTTATAACTTGAAATATTTATTTATTTAAATATATCATAATAACCTCCAAAATAATTATTAAATTCAAATATAAATTATATTATACCTCCTTTTGAATTTGTTTGTTTTAGAAAATTGTCAAGAGTATATTTCTAATAACATTTAAATTATAATAAAATTTGGGCATTATAACGACTTAAAATGGTAAAATTTATTTTGGACTTTATAAGTTCAATATATCGACGTCTGAACGGAATTTGCATAGAAAATTTAAAATAACCTTTATATAAATAACATAATTAAAATAATATAATTAAAATAAAATGGACATTATAACGGCTTACCGATTACTTATGAAAATGATTTGGGCAGAACTTTGACGTATAAAACTCCCTTGAAACTTTAGAAGAACTTTTACCACAAAATACTCTAAAGGTTACGAACCGATATCGTGGGAACTTCGATAACTAAAACTAATATTGCTATATGAAGAAATTAGAGAAGGAAAGAAGTAAAGAAGTAAGAAAGATGATTTGTGAATGAATGAATGAAAATGGGGTGGAAGAGACCCCTATTTATACTAGTTGTAAAATATTAAAATAACATAATTTATCATCTTTTGCCCATACCTTCCAACTTTTCAACTCTTGCTAGTAAATATGTCTCTATCAAATATTTACTAATCTTTCATCAATAGTGCTTTAGGTGTTCTAGTATGACTTTGTGAAAATAATTTATGACAAAGGTATGGGAGCTTGATTTCATGACATAATATTATGTAGGATATTAATAGAAAATGAGATATATATTTCTTTTATAAAAAGTAAAATGTTAATAATATTAATAATAATAAAAATAGTAAAAAGGATAGTTATTTGATATTTTTATTGTCTTAAGATTATTTTATTTATTAATTGGTTTATAGAGTAAAATGATAATATTCAAATAAAATAAAATCAATTAATAATAACAAAACAAGAACAACAATAATGATAATAATAATATGAATAATTAATTAACTTAAAGTTAAGGGTTTTAAGTACCAATTTAAATTTCAAAGTTTAGTTTATAAAATGAAACGATGATATTCAAATTGAAGAATAAAAGTAATAAATATAAAAAGTAATTAATTAATAAATTAATTATTATAAGTGTTAGTTTCAACATTTAATTTTTAATAACTAGCATTGTTAAAATCTCAAATCTAACTAGATATATTATTTAGTGTATGGAAAAATTAGGATGTTACACGCAGCACTCGATAGTTCAAGACTGAAGTCTCCAGCGGAATTGAGATTCCCCACATAGTTGTACTCTTCCCCAGTAAGCAGGATGATTCCTTCTACCCAAGCCGAGCTGGCAAATCCCCAAAAGAGTTGAGCCCTTGAAAGCCGTGCAGGACATGATTGGTTCTCCCCAGTAGCGTGTTGAATAGCTGATGTTGTATTTCCCCATCGGAGTCGTTATCTCCAGGAAAGTTTTGCTGCGAATGTCGTGCAGTTTATTTCTGCGATTGATATCATTCCCTCGACAGTTTGTGGTTTGAATACCCAATTGAGCGGGTCCAAGTTCTCAGAGAACTTTACTCCCCTACAGCAGTCGACTGAAGTTCGTTTCCCCAGGCGGAGTCCAATTGAGATTGGCGTGACTCCTTCTCCTCGGCAGGATGATTCCTCCTCTCCACCAGAGTGGTTCCTTCTCCTTGACAGGAGGATTCTCCCTTCAGCATTTATTTTGCTGATGGGGTCGTAGCATCTTGCAAGATTGCATAGCATTTACCCTAAAAATGCGTAGCATTTCCACCGTGTGGAGCATTGCGCCATAGTCAAACATATGCATATGAAACATGAGCTAGGTCGTTACCGTTCTTGTTTTGCAGATGTTCCTCCGCAGAATGGTTTGCTCAAGATGATTCTTCAATTCCCCCGCGAAGTTGATTGTTTAAGATGATTCTTAAAATCCCCAGTGAAGTCGCCAGAGAGGGTTGCTCAAGTTGATGCTTAGAGTCTCCAGCAGAGTGTTTGCTCAGGATGATTCCTGAAATCTCCAGCAGAGTTATTGGTTCAGGATGATTCTTGAAGTCTCCGGCGGAGTTATTTGTCCAAGATGATTCTTGAAGTCCTCAGTAGAGTTGATTCACCCAGAATGATTTCTGGATCCCCGAAGCAGAGTTACTCAATAGTTCTCCAGAATCCCCATCGGAGATGTGTCATCCCCAGCAGGTTCTAAACAGAGAAATTGAAATTTTCTTGAAGACTTGATGATTGAAGTCCGACAGCGGTGCCAAAACCCCTGACTTACTGATGAAGTCTAACTGCGGTGCCGAAGCAGTTATCTCAGCTGACGCAGAGTAACTGACGACAAAAGATTATATATCCTTATTGGTTCGAGATTGATTAAGGATTCCATTTGAAGACTTACTGACGAGGTCCAACGGTGATGTCGAAGCAGTTCTCTCAGCTGATGCGGAGTGCCTGATGGCAGAAATTTGGATATCCCTATTTGGTTCATGATTGACCGAGGATTCTATTTCAGATCCGCTGACGAAGTCCGGCTGACGTTCGAAAATTTCTTTGAACGCCCGATGGCGTAATTAACTTGATTGTTAAAAAGTTCCTAACGACCTGATGAGTCCCGAGGAATTCTTCTGCTGCCGCACCACAGAATGCCTGACGGCAATATCAGCTATGTATCGCCGGTTACCGAGTGACCAGTGATCCCTTGATGATTTGAGGAAAAAGCTGCAGTGAAATCTGATAATCATCCCAACGGAGATTTGAGATTAGCCATTCACCAGTTACCGAATGATCGGTGATCCCTTATTGACTTACTGACGAAGTCTGAGAAAGATATTGTCGACGTTCCTAGAGACATGAGGAGTCCATAGGCAACGATAAGGAATTCTTCTGCTGTGACGCAGAATGCCTGACGGCATAATCGACCATCCATTACCAGTTACCGTGTAACTGGTGATCCCTTGATGACTCGAGGACGAAGAAGCTGCAGCGAAATCAGACGATCATCCTGACGGAGATTTGAGATTGGACCCTTCACCGGTTACCGTGTGACCAATTCCCCAGCAGAGTTGCTGCCCAACTATCGTATTCAATTTTGAAGATGTTCCTACCAATCGGAGTACCGTTTACCCGTACGGTCGGTAAATCACCAGTTACCGTGCACCCGGTGATCCCTCGATAATTTGAGGATGCAATGATATCAAATAAATCATAGAATCATCCTGACGGAGGTTCAGATCAGTATTTCTCCAGCTAGTTTCCGTGCAGCTATTATTTCAGGTTCCGAAGATTTGTCCCCATCAAAGTACCGTGTACTTGTGCAGTTGGCAAATTTCCGGGTTTATTGGTATTCAACCGTCTTTTACCTTGATTGTTTGAGAGCCGTTCGCTTCTCACCCAGTCAGGTCCAAGCCGTTTGAATAGGGGCAGCTGTTGCACCCCAAAATTTGCCCAAACTTTTCTTTACCTAGCTTATGTTTCATTTCATTCACATTAGCATTATCATTTGCATTTCATTGACATGTATGCAGGAGATCAAGAGGTATGATCACCAATTAAGAGCTATACAAGACTATGAAGCTAAGCTAAGAAGGTTATTCAAGTGTTCAAGGGTTGATATCATTGTCAGAGAAGTTAAAAGATCCTCAGAGAGAGTGGTTGAAGCCAAGTGTGTAGGTCTCCTAACTTGAGAGTTGTGGAAAGTCATCAGATGATTCTGAAGCCATGAAGTTAGACTTGAGGTATTGAGAGAGCTCATAAGAAGTGTTGAAGATCACTTTGAGGCCTAGACAGGTCATTGTGCAAGAATAAGAAGCCTCAGCCATGATTGATGCACCTAGGGTTTGACTGGGTCAACCCTAAGTCAACTGATGATTTGAACAAGGTTGAGACCTAATCCAAGAGCCATGTGATCATGGATTGATACATTGAGATGTTATAAGGATGATTCCAAGGTTAACTCATCATGATTGAAGAGTTTGAGAGGTTTTCAAGCTAGGGTTTCTAAGACTTGACAGTGTAAAATCCCCTAGTTTGACCCCTGACTTCAAGACTGTTTAACTCAAGATATAATTGTCATCTCATCTTGACCCTAACATGATTGTTGTAGAGCATGAGCGTAGCTTTAATTTGAGTACTAGAAGTCCTTGATAGGGTTTATAAAACTCAAGTTATGAGCCAGACAAGTTACAGGTCATCTGAGGCATGTGAATTTGGAGCTTGAAAGTTACCCAACTTGTATGAAACTTTTGCCATAGAAGGATGATTTCTATGAACTTTTGGTCAACATGAATGTTGTTCCTTATTCTCGTAGCTTTCTAGAGAGTACTAGAAGTCCTTGATAGGATTTGTAGAACTCAAGTTATGGCTTTGACAAGTCAAGGATATTTTGGGTATTTGGACATTACATGTCATTTTGAATCATAAGTCAATTTCACCATCTTGCAAGCCTCAAATGGATTTTTATTCAACATGAAAGTTGTTCAAAATGATGTTTTTAGCTTGTCTAAGTATCAAGGGTCCATTGATAGGGATTATATCAAGCATTGGTGGAAGAAAGTTCATATAAAAGCCATTTTAATGAATTAAGATGAGAAAAATTCAAATAAATTGATTTGTGTCCAAACAAGGCAAAATTATAGGTCAAATTGATTGGAAAACACATTTTGGAAACAATGGCAATATTACATTTTTGGTTTGAGGTCAAATTCATGCACTTCCATTTTGTTACTTCTTGATGAAGTAACATATCAAACTTTGGATCATTGGATTGCAAGCAAGGGAATAATCACCACCAACCAATTCAATATCTCATGAGATGATGATTGCAAGCAAAATCAGGTCAGAACAGAGCAAATACACGACTGTTGCACATGGTATTTTGAAGGAGAAATTGAAAATGAAAATCTCATGTGGAAGGTTACAGAAGGTTCTGGATGATTCCTTTAGCTTCTATATAACCATTAGAGTGTGTTCAGCAAATTTTTTGGAGAAGATTGATGCTGGTTGCAGAGAGAGCAAGCAAAAAATCAGAGGTGAAAACAGAAATCGTATTTGGAGTTTGAAGGAAAATCAAGCCAAATCAAGGTGTGCATCAACTTCAGAGGAAGATTTGGAGTGAGTCTGGATCATATTGGAGGCTGAATCGAGCAAGGAGTGTGACTGTTCTTCATCTGAAATCAGGTTGGTATAAATCAACTTCTTGCATAATTTATAGGGAGATATGTAGAAACCTTCGTGTGGTTAGGTTCTATTCATGATCTAGATGGATTTTGGATAGTTAATTGCAAATTTAGAGACAATTTAGGGTGAACTCCATTTTCGGTTGAGGTTGTGATTTCAAGATTCAGGCGTTTTTAGAGTGTATAAATGGTATGAATGAATTGCTGGTGAAATTCTGGACAAATTTCATGTAGAGATCATGGCCATTGGTGGCATGTAGGTGAAGCTAGGGTTGTGCCAGGGTGGCCGGAAAAGCCACCGGCGATGAACCTTGCGCCCGCAGACTTGCAGGTTTAAAAGGTTGAAGATGAAGTCTGGGCCGTCCATTCGTGTTGAAGACTTGACTGGGTCAAGCAATCCAAGCGCCCTCATGGCGCCATGTATACTTCCCCCAAAACGCACAGTTTTGATTATTGAGAACCTCAGGTCTTGTAGCTTCGCTGTATACACCAAGAGAGAGTGGGTTCAAGTCCTGGCATGTACTATTTTTTCTTGCAACAATTACTGAAGTGAACTATTGAGTGAATTCATAGCGCATGGGCCTTGGTATTTCTTGCTATCCACACCCTACTTTTGGCCCAGCTCGTGAAATACACATTGTTGGATTGCTATTTGATACGCAGCTTTTATTAATTTCCATTGTTTTTCTTTATTTTACTCATTTCATATAGTTTAGGAATTAATTCCTGAAAAATAGAAAAATTAGTCAATTAACTCCAGATTTTTTCCCCTTGATTCATGATTGAATCTAGAATTTTGTTGAATTAAAAGATTAGTAATCCATGCATTTTTTATTTTAATTGCATTTTTTGTACTTTTATTTGATAATAATTCATAATGGTTGATACCTTGACTTGTGGATTTTTGTGTGATCATTTGATGATGATTTTTGGACTGATTTAGATGTGCATGATCCTCTAGTAATTTTCTCACATTTTTGTGAAGAAGTTTAGAGCAGTTTTTTGTATTGGACTTTAGGTGCTCTAGTTTTAGGGTTTAACCTTAGTACCCCATAGTTTAGAATTTAATTCTAGGACTTTTTGGATGATTTGATCTCTGGAATTAACATGGTAGAGTCATGATTGACTTAGGTTCCCATAGTTATTTTTGTAGGATTTTACAATTGGTTTTAGTATTTTAGTTAGGATTAACTTTAGTACTAGGTTTTAGGTGATCCTAACTTGCTAACTCAACTAGAATGACTTCTTTAGTTCCCTTAGATTAAGGTGTTGCTTCTCTTGCTCTTGGATGATGATGAAGACATGATGAGGCTACTGGGGAATGCATGATGGAGCTTGGACTTGAAGTTTTCTCTCCCTTTGGTGTAGTTTGTTTAGGGTTAAGGATTAGGGTTTTAGGGAGATCTCTTAGAATAGATTTTCTTCCTTCATGAAGTATGGAAGATGTTGATCACTTCCATTCCTCCCTATGATGTAAGGTCCCATTGTGAAGGCCACATCCCTCCTTTGGTAGGATGAGTGGCTCCTCATAAATTTGTAGAACCTTTGAGGGTTCCTTTCCTTGATGGTGGAGTGCTTAGAGGTGACCTTTGGTCTTCACTTTGTTTCTCCCTATCCCCACCTTGCTCTTGTTAGATGAATCTTTCTCCCTTGCTAGAGGATGGAGTTCCTTGCTAGAAGATTGAAGATGCTAGAGGTTGCAATTCCCCTGTGTTTGAAGACTGCCCTTGGAGCTGAAGCTTGAAGATCCAGAAGAACAAGTTGACACTTGTGAAGAAGATCAAATTGAGAGCTGAAGCTTGAAGAAGATGAAGAACAAGTTGATACTTGTGTTTGATGCATTGAAAGCTTGAAGAATCAAGTTGATACTTGCTATTGAAGATGAAAGACTTGAAGAACAGTTACAGACTGAGGACTGAACTGCTGTCAGAAGGATTGCTTTGCTGTGAAGCTGTGGAAGCTGTTGTTTGCTTTCTTTTCTGTCTGTTTGCTTTCTGTGCAACTGTATTGGTGTGACTTGTCTGATTTGCTTGATGCATTAGAATAAGTTCATGTTTAGACTAATTTAAGCTAGGAGAATGATTGCACTAGAGGTTGAGTTGCTCCCTCTGCTTGTATTTTTACTGTATGGCTTTGCTTGCGGGTATTCGGTAGAGCCCAGCTCCCTTGCCTATGTGGTTTGTGATTTGCTTGATGGCATTTTATTTTCCTGTATGATTGCAGTTATTCATATCTGGCTTGAGGTCGAGACGAGCTTGTGGAGGCTGATGCCCCAGACATATTTCCTCCCTCACTTGCATTGCATGTATTTTACAGTCGTTTACTGTTTACTGTTTAAGCTGATGCTTTATCTGTTTTTGTTTATCATTGACATGATCCCTTAGGAATCTCACTTCCTTTGATAAGGAAGTGATGATTAGAACTTTAGGTTGAAACCTATGCATGATAACTTCTAGTAGTTCCTTGTTTCAAACCTCAACTATAGGATGAATCCTTGGCATGACAACAGTAGGACTTGATAGTCTCCCCGTAGTTGTCCCTCTCTCTTCTCATCTTGAAACAACAGTAAAAAACGTAATAAAGGCAAGTTAGTACAAGTGCGTTACGAGCCTTAAGCTACTTGGGTAATGATAATTGAGCAGCCTCCTCTCAATCGTCTAGAATGTTTAGTATACGTCCTTTGGACGATATGCGACGCATTCGTTCCCAGGTCATGGTCTCTAGTGTTGTACGAACTACAGACAACATAAAAAACAGTTATTCCGTAAAAGACAGAAAACAAACTTCAAACCTTTTGCCCCGTGAGCCCATAAGTCAAAGGAAGCTTTTCTGAAGAAAAGAGTGTCGTTAACTCCCAGTTCTATCGCAAACAGTAACGCCTAAGTCTCCAAGGGTCGAGTTGCGTACACCAGACTGCTGGAACTGTTTGTTAACCCTACTCGAAAAACAGATGAATCTGAATTCCCGTAATCCGTATTATCCCGAACTATGTAAGCTCTGATCTCTCATATTTGTTGAGAGTACGTAGGCACAATACTTATGTGTTGGCGAGCCACCTTCCCCCATCCCGTAACCCGTAGTTAGCCGAACTACGTTGACTCTGATTTCTCATTCTCTGATGAGAATACGTAGGCATAAAGCGCGACGCTTTGCCGAGTCATTTTTCTTTTCCTTTTCAGACCAGCCTTGATAGGTAGATAGATAAAACCAACCCGTCAGATAAACACAACGAGCGTGGATCCCATCGAGTACGATGGACGTGAGGGGTGCTAATACCTTCCCCTTGCGTAACCGACTCCCGAACCCAGACATGGTTGCGATGACCTTGTCTTATACCTTTTTCGTCAGGTTTTTCCGATCGTTTCCTTTCCCGTTCTGAGGGATAAATAACGAAAGGTGGCTACTCTTCTGTTTTGCCGGCACCTTATTTTCGCGATAGCAACAACACGCACACACGCACAAACACACACACGTGCACAGACACACACACGTGCGCATGCACACACACAAACACACGCGTGCCAGTGGGCGTGTGCACTCACGCGCACATACGTATGCCCGCACGCACAAACACGAACACACACACGTGCGAGCATACAAACACACACGCGTGCGCGCTTGCGCACACACTTACACACACGCACGTGCGAGCACACACGCACACACAAATGTGCATACCCTCACGCACACACACACACACACACACACACGCACCCACTCTCACACAAGCAAACAAACATAGACACACACATACGTGCGTGCGTGCACGCTCACACACACACACACGTGCGCGTACACATACACAAACACACATACACACACACACGCAGGCATGCACGCACGCGCGCACAGGCATACGCACGTGCGCAGACACATACACACACGCACGCGTGCACACACATACAGACACAGACACAAACACGTGCGCGCATGCGCACATACAGATACACATGCACGCACGCACGCTGCACGCTCGCACGCGCGCACACACACACACACACACACGTGAGAACACGCTCGCACGTGCACACACTCACACACACGTGTGCGCATACACACACACCCACGCACGCACGATCGCACGCACACACATACGCACACACACACACACATGCACAATGCATGCACAAACTCTCTCTCTCTCTCTCTCTCACACACACACACACGTACGCGCACACGCTCACACACACACACACACACGTGCGTACACGCGCGCGTTTACATACACAAACACACACACACACGTGGGCACACACGCGCGCGCGTTCCTACACACACACACATGCACGCACACAAACACGAGCGTGCACACACACGCACACACACGACACACACACATGCGTGCGCACTCCCTCTCTCTCTCGCACACACACACACAAACACAAACACACACGTGTGCGCACGCACACACACACACACACATACACAAACGCGCCTACACACACACACAAATGCGTGTACACACACACACACGCGCGTGCACGCTCTCTCTCTCTCTCTTTCTCTCTGACACACACACAAGCATACAAGCGCGCGCGTGCGCAATTTTAAACACGCGCGCACACGCGTACAAACACACAAACACACACGCGCGCCCGTAGGCGCGTGCGAGCACGCGTACGCATGCACGAACGCACGCACACGCACACATACACGTGCACACACACGAACACACACACACACACGTGCGAGCATACAAACACACACGCGCGCGCTTGCGCACTCACTTATACACACTCGCGTGCGCACAAACTTACACACACACACTCACACACGCATACACACACGCACAAACACACGCCCGTACATACACACACACACACACACACGTAAGCACACGCGCGCGTGTACATACACACACACACACACTCACTCACGCACGCACGCGCACACACACGCATACACACGTAAACACTTGTGCGCGTGGACGCACACAAACACACACACGCGTGCGTGCACACACACACACTCTCGTGCGCACACACACACACACACGCACACAAGCACACACATACGCATGCAGGCAGGCACACACACACACACATACATACACACGCACTCACGCACGCACGCAAACACACACACACGCACACATACACACACACACACTCACACAAATGCGCGCACACACACATATACACGAACGCACGCAGGCACACACGCATGCACGCACACACATACAGACACACGTGCGTAGATACACACACACACACAAACATGTGTGCTCACACGTACATACACACATACACACATGTGCGTGCACACACACACATGCACGCATGCTCGGACGAACGCCGCACGCGCACACGTGCACATGCACACATACACGTTTGCGCATACACACACACACACGTGCGCACACGTTCAGACACACACACACACACGTGCGCGCACACACACAAGTCCACGCACGCAAGCATGCTCGTGCGTGCGTAAGCACATGTACACACACAAACAAACGTGCGCGCGTGTATGGAAGCGCACACACACACACGTGCGCACATACACACACAAACACGTGCATGCGCACACATACGCATGCACAGGCACACACACACGCGTGCGCACGTGCACACAGATACAGACACACACACACGCACGCACGCACACATGCACGCACGCACTCTGCATGCACACACACACACACACACACACACACACGTGCGAACACGCTCGCGCGCGCACACCCTTAAACACACGTGCGCGCATGCACACACACCCACGCACGCTCGCACGCGCACACAAATACGCGCGTGCACACGCACACACACACACACACACGTGCGCACACTCTGACACACACGCACGCATGCGCACACAGGCACACACTAACACACGCATGCGCACAAGCGCACACACACACACACGTGCGTACACTCTGACACACACACAGACACACACACGCACGCATGCGCACACGCGCACACACACGCACATTGGATCACGTGCGCGCGTACATACACACGCACACACACACGCACACAAACACGCCCGTGCACACATACACACACACGCACACGCGTGCGTGCACTCTCTCTCTCTCTCTCTGTATCTCTCTGAGACACACACACACACACACAAACATACACACACACACGAACACGCGCGCGTGCGCATATAGACACACACACACACACACAAACATACACACACACACAAACATACACACACACACGAACACGCGCGCGTGCGCATATAGAAGGTGGTTATGAGTTGATGGTTCATGGGGTAGCTATCCCATCTGTTGCTTTACCATGCAGTAGACGTACTGATGTACGTGATGAAAGGAACTGGACCTATGATCTTAATGCTCCACGTGTTTTGGGTCCACTTCCTCCTAATATTCCCGATGGGGAGGCACATGACACTGATGATGAGTATGATCGGAGAGAGCAGTCTCCCATCCCTCACATGTCCCCCCATCGTCCTTCACAGTCACACACTGCACCATCTTCCTCTAACCCTGTTGCAGGTACTGCTCCTGGATTCTTTGTCACCGAGGAGATGTGGCGTGATATGACAGCTAGAGAAGAAAGGCGTGATGACCTTCTCTCTACTATTTCACAGCAGCTGACGAACAATATGAGCTTCATGCAACAAACGCGATTGGTTTCGGATCGTGCTTATAGCAACGTTTGCCGTACCTTGAACGATATTTCATTAGAGCAGAACCGTCAGAGAGAGTTCAACAGCCGACACTACCAGCTTGTAGAGGCTACTCAGGGTTCCATCTTGGGTAACCTTCGAGAGGTCCGGAGTGCTCAGGCTGCTTTATCAGCAAGACTCGACCGGAGGGACCAGCATCGTAGTAGATCCCGTCGTTCCAGACCATCACAGCAGGACGGCGAAGGCACCAGTACCCCTCCTCAGTAGTCTTTTTCCAGGTCACCCCCTTATCTTATTTCGAAACATTGGGGACAATGTTCGATTTAAGTGTGGGAGGGGATTTTATTGCTTTCTGTTATTTCCCTTTTTAGTTAATTTCCTTTCAGTTATTTCCCTTTTCAGTAATTTATTTTTCTTAGATAATGCATGAGTCTGACGAGTCACCAGTATAGTGTCTTTTTAGTTCATCTTCATTTTTTCCCATTTCCTTAGCCTTACCAGAAAATTTTTAAAAAAGAAAACAATGTTGTTTCACATGTTTTTTGGGCTTTGAGACAGGTTTAGATTAGGATGTGGTGACTTAGGTCAACTTTTTGAAACATCAGAACCATTTTAGCACCATAGACCTCTTGAATATAGGAATCACTCCTAAACCCCACCACCATGGCCTTTACTATCATTCAAAAAATTGTCCTAAGTAGTTTATTTTAGCAGTCAGCTCCGGCCTAAGCATACTCTACGTAGGGGGCCGATGAATATAAGTGAATGATCCAGTGCTAATAAAAAAGAAAAAAAAGGCAAACTCTGGTATAGGTGACCCTCACAAAGTCATTTAAACCGAAAAAAGAGAAGAAAAAATTTTTTTGCCACAAAAAGAAAAAATTGCAAGTCACCTATTGTTAGTTGGTTCAGAGGTATCTGGCACTGAACTTGGTAGGGCGGATTACGATCCGATCCCCCGCAGCTACATTTAGGCGAAATAAAAACAGGTTTACACATGCTTATGTGCCAGAAACCTTATGTTATGGATCAGAATCACTAACCGGTCACTCTACTATGAAGCATGTACGGATAACGGGCTTAATGTGATTGCGCCTGAACGAAAAGGACACAAAAAGATGAGAAGATAGGCCTAGGTATCGTGGGATGACATGGAGTGGTTAATATAGGATTGAAGTTTGTGTTTGTGTTACTATGGTACCCTTGGTTCACTTAGTTAGTATCTGTCACTGCATCCTGACTTGAACTTAGAATCCCTTTAGCCCAAAGACAAGTGTTGACACCATATTTTCTTAAGCTTTAATGTTTGCTTGAGGACAAGCAAAGGTTTAAGTGTGGGAGAATTTGATCACACTAAAATTCACCGTATTTCTGACTCCGATTTCGCATGCATTCTTAGCTTTTATTGTTGTTTTGCTTTGTTATTGCTTTGTTTTCTTATGTTTTCAGGTTTTTATAATAATCGGAGCTTGAATCGGGAAAAGGAGCGAAAAAGGAGTGAAAACGGACGAAAACCTAGAAATTCAGCATTTTTGCACTTACGGCACCCACTGTGGCGGGCGCCATGGGGTCAGCCATGACGTGGCCACGCCTCAAGACCACTCCTCAACCTCCAAGACCCACGATCCCCACTACATCATCCCCTGTAGGGACCGTGGCGGGCGCCATAGGCCTGTGGCGGGCGCCACAAGGCAAAAATCTATAACCTCCACTTTTTAGTGGAGGGGCGTCCCGGTCATTTCGCGCTTTCAGTTTCTCCTATAAATAGGACCTTAGATTTTCGTTTTTCTTCATCCAGAATTAGAATTCTCTAGGCATATATCAGTTATAAAGCAGTTGCCATTCCACATCGGGGTGCCTCTGCAATCGAGTGATCGAGTCTGTAATCTGTCTGTGGTTCGAGTTTTGGAGCACTCTGGAGGAAGTTAATCCTGCCGCCATTTTAATTCCAGTTCGTATTTTATTTTTCCGCATTGCTTTACTTTTATTTATTTTCTCGCACTTTACTTTGTTTATTTCCCGCACTCGCACCTTTACGTTGTTTATTTCCCGCACTCGCACATTTACTTTGTTTACTTCCCGCACTCGCACATTTACTTTGTTTACTTCCCGCACTCGCTTTAAATTACTCATATGAAAAACTATAAAAAGAATATTTACTTTATCATGTCTAACTAATCCCATAAAGGTTAGAATGTAAGGATCGTAATTAAACCAGTAATCAGTATAATTGTTCGTGGAAACACCTAAGGGCTATTTTATCTTTCAATTCAAGTAATTGTTTTTAACTATTTCAAAAACAGCCAAAAGCGCTTTGTATAGTTCATTAGGAGTTTTTAGATTAAAAAGAAAAGAGATTTTAAAACGATTTTCGGACGCGTTATGAGATTTAGAGTCTGGTTCATAAGAACCTCTTTTTGCTAAGATGTCCAGGTTAAAATACTTTTCAACTTTGTTAAGAAACTATATTTCTTAAAAATAGGTTTACTACTCTAACGCAGTACGCACCTTTTTATCCGTGACAATAGGAGGGGTTGATTAGAGAGTACAACTCGGTTCTGAATACGCGAAAGCGACAGTTCCTGTTAAATTAGTTCTTTTCAAAGGAGAAAACATTGCCCATAAGTAGTTCCATTAACAAGTACTGGATTATCATTGATTACGTGAATTACATTCGAGCCTGTCTTTTATTTATTATTTAAAATTATAATTTTATTTACCGTTGCACCCTTACTAAAACCCTTAAAAATAGTTGCCTTAGATAAACACCATAACAACAGGTACGATAGATTGACACTTGGTCTCTGTGGATTCGATAATCTTTTATATTACTTTGACGTGATTCGTACACTTGCGAAAAACACGCATCAAGTTTTTGGCGCCGTTGCCGGGGACCAATATCGTCAAATTTCATTACCCTGTAGTTATACCGTTTAGACTAAGGTTGTTACCCACTGGTCAATGCGAAAGACTCGCAGTGCCGGAAGTTTAGTAGACCCTCTAGCTGAACCTGAACGTTACGCTCGCGCACGTTTATTTTTCCATAGGAATAGGAGAGTTATGGCCGAAGATCAAAATCGAAGACCTCTTAAGGACTTCGCCCAACCATCAAACGAGGAACCTAGTTCCAGTATAGTAAACCCCGCTATCCCAGCCAATAATTTTGAACTTAAACCATCCCTGCTGCAATTAGTGCAACAGAGACAATTCGCAGGTCTCGCTACTGATAACCCGAACCAACATTTAAAAAACTTTCTTCAATTAGCAGACACCTTTAAAACCAATGGAGCTTCTCCTGAGGCAATACGCTTAAGATTATTTCCCTTTTCCCTCAGAGATAAAGCTCTATCATGGTTAGATTCCCTTCCACCCAATTCAATAACAACTTGGGATGACCTTAGAAAAGTTTTCCTTGCTAGATATTTTCCCCCAAGTAAGACCGCTCTCCTTCGAAACCTAATAACTAGATTTACCCAACACCAAGGAGAGTCGTTGTTCGAAGCCTGGGAGAGATATAAAGAACTATTAAGAGCATGCCCACACCATGGCCTAGAGAATTGGCTAATCATCCAAACCTTCTATAATGGACTTCTTTATAACACTAAAATGACCATCGACGCTGCCGCTGGTGGCGCACTGATGAACAAACCTTACCCTGAAGCTAGTGCCCTTATCGAGGATATGGCCCAAAACCATCAATCATGGGGAGTAGAACGAGCGACAGTGGAAAAGAAGGAAGCCCAAGGAGGAATACATGAGCTAAGCTCTATAGACATGATGCAGGCTAAAATGGACGCGTTGGCCCTTAGAGTCGAACATATGTGTACAACTCCGAATACTGTTGCCGCAGTTTCGCCGAATTGTGAGATATGTGGAACGCAAGGACACCAATCCGCCGAATGCAATCTGTTGAATGAAACCAACACTGAGCAAGTGAACTATACCCAAGGGAACCCATTTTCAAACACATATAACCCTGGATGGAGGAATCACCCAAACTTCTCCTACAAAAATAATAACCCTATCCAAAATACCGCACCTCCGAGACAACAAGGTTACCAAGCCCCTAGAACAAATCAACCTATGCAACCTGTACCACCTAGCCCGAGCTTTGAGGAAGTTGTAAAAGATTTTATCGTTGCTCAAAAACAACAAAACAAAGAGTTCATGAACCATAACGTCCATGTTAACGAACTAATTACCATGTTAGGAACCAAGGTTGATCAAATTATTACTCATAATAAGATGCTTGAAACCCAGATCTCTCAGGTAGCGTTAAACCAAGCCCCACAGACTACACCTGGAGGACAGTTCCCTGGACAACCTCAACAAAACCCGAAAGGGCAAGCTAATGCCATTACTCTACGAAGTGGAACCGCTTATAAGGAACCTTTAAACCCTAGATTAAGTGAGCCCGAAACTTCTGAGAGGAATGAGGAAAAGGAACCAGAGAAGCCTGAAACCCCGGAAAGTCAAGAAAAAGGAGAAGAACCTAAAAATAAAACCTATGTACCGCCACCGCCATACAAACCACCAATACCTTACCCTCAAAGATTAAAGAAAACCCAAATCGATAATCAATATCAAAAATTCGTTAAGGTTATAGAAAAACTTCACGTAGAAATCCCCTTTACAGAAGCCATCACCCAAATACCTTCTTATGCTAAGTTTCTCAAAGACATACTTACAAATAAACGTAGACTCGAAGATCCGAAACCCGTGGAATGTAATTCTATTTCCGAAAATAGGTTAGCAAAGAAAGATAAAGATCCCGGAAATTTTTCCATTCCTTGTGTTTTGGGGAATCATGTCATCGAAAAAGCTTTTCTAGACTTAGGAGCTAGTGTGAGCTTAATGCCTTTAGCAGTTTGTGAGAGATTAAACTTAGGAGAATTACAACCTACTAAGATGTCACTTCAATTAGCCGATAGATCCGTTAAATACCCTATAGGCATACTTGAAGACGTCCCTGTTAGGATAGGTCAGCTGTTTATACCTACTGATTTTGTTGTCATGGACATTAAAGAAGATGACGACATACCAATCCTCCTAGGTAGACCGTTCTTATCGACTGCTGGAGCCGTAATAGATGTTAAAAAGGGAAAACTAACTTTTGAGGTAGGTGGCCAGAAGATAGAATTTATATTGTCAAAATTTCTTATGGCACCTGTGATAGGAGATTCTTGTTATGCCTTAGATATCATCGAAGAATGTATTAGGGAATTAGAACAAGAAGAAGAAACTGAATCTATAAAATTGCCATCAACCCTTATTTTGGAAGATGACAATTATAAAACACCCTACATTGATGATAACCTTCACGAATGTTTATCTCTTACCCCAGATCCTATGCCTTGCCCTATAAAACCGACCGTAAAACTTAAGGAACTGCCTAAAAACCTGAGATATGAATTTCTTGATGAAGATATGAACCGTCCAGTTATAGTCAGTGCTACCTTAAACCAAGAAGAAACCGATCAATTATTAGAAGTTTTACGTAGGTACCCCTCAGCCTTAGGATATAAGATCTCTGATCTAAAAGGAATAAGCCCATCCGTATGCATGCATCGGATTTTGCTTGAAGAAGATTCAAAACCTTCTAGAGAACACCAACGTAGAATAAATCCTATAATGAGTACTGTAGTTAAGACTGAAGTTCTTAAGTTACTAGAGGCAGGTATAATATATCAGATCTCGGACAGTAAATGGGTGAGTCCTGTGCATGTAGTACCTAAAAAGGGAGGCATCACAGTCGTGCAAAACGAGAAGGGCGAACCTGTAGCAAAAAGAACTGATGGAGGTTGGCGTATGTGCATAGATTATAGAAAATTAAATAAAGCAACTAGGAAGGACCATTTCCCATTACCATTCATAGACCAAATGTTGGAGCGCCTAGCCAGACACTCTTACTTTTGTTATTTAGATGGATATTCAGGATTCTTCCAAATACCTATTCACGCCGAAGATCAAGAAAAAACTACCTTTACATGCCCAGTTGGAACCTTTGCCTATAGAAGAATGCCTTTTGGACTTTGTAATGCTCCTGCAACTTTCCAACGCTGCATGATGTCTATCTTTGCTGATTATTTGGATGGAATCATGGAAGTATTTATGGACGATTTCTCAGTTTGTGGGTCAGATTTCAAAAATTGTCTTGTCAACCTTGAGAAAATCCTGGAGAGATGTGTGGAGGTAAACCTTGTGCTAAATTGGGAAAAATGTCATTTCATGGTCACCGAAGGGATTGTTTTAGGACATATAGTTTCCGAAAAAGGTATAGAGGTAGATAAAGCAAAAATAGAAGTCATAGAGAATCTAAAACCGCCGAAGACTATCAGGGAGATAAGAAGTTTTCTTGGACATGCCGGATTTTACCGACGTTTTATCAAGGATTTCTCCAAAATAACAAAGCCCTTAACTGGTCTTTTAATGAAAGATGCTGAGTTCATCTTCGATGAAAAATGTACTGAAGCATTTAATCTTCTGAAGCAAGCTCTGATTTCAGCACCTATAATGAAACCCCCTGATTGGTCGGAACCGTTTGAGATAATGTGTGACGCCAGTGATTATGCTGTTGGAGCCGTTCTAGGTCAGAGAAAAGATAAGAAGTTACATGTGATTTATTATGCCAGTAGAACCCTAGACGCTGCACAGCTCAACTACGCAACAACCGAAAAAGAGCTCCTAGCTGTAGTTTTTGCAATAGACAAATTTAGATCTTATCTAGTAGGAGCCAAGATTATAGTTTACACCGACCATGCTGCCATTCGTTACTTACTAAGCAAAAAGGATGCCAAACCTAGGTTACTTCGATGGATTCTATTATTACAAGAGTTTGATTTGGATATCCGTGACAAGAAAGGCACTGATAATGTGGTAGCTGATCACCTATCTAGGCTAGAATACCTGAAACCTGATCCAGTACCCATAAATGACGATTTTGCCTACGATAGACTGATAGCCCAACTAGAAACCATTGAAGATGATAACCCAGACCCTCATGAGCAATTTCATAAATCCTTAGCTATAAGCAATGTACCTTGGTATGCAGATTTTGTTAATTACCTAGCCGCTGACATCATACCCCCTGATCTAAACTACCACCAGAAGAAGAAGTTCTATAGTGATGTGAGAAACTTCTATTGGGACGATCCATTTCTTTTCAAGAGAGGTAAAGATGGCATTTTCCGCCGTTGTGTTCCAGAAGAAGAGGTAAATAATATAATTGAGCATTGTCACTCTGCACCCTATGGTGGACATGCAAGCACATCTAAGACCTACGCCAAGATTCTTCAAGCTGGCCTATTCTGGCCTACTATGTGGCGTGATGTCCATGCTTTCATTGTCAAGTGTGACAGATGCCAACGCACAGGAAATATTTCAAGACGTAATGAAATGCCGTTAAGAAATATCCAAGAAGTAGAACTCTTCGACGTATGGGGTATGGACTTTATGGGACCGTTCCCACCATCTTTTGGAAATCAGTACATATTAGTAGCTGTTGACTACGTGTCTAAATGGATTGAAGCTATCGCCGCACCCACAAACGACACCAGAGTAGTCATCAAATTATTCAAGAATTATATATTTCCCAGGTTTGGAACACCCCGTTTAGTCATAAGTGATGGAGGATCACACTTCATATCGAGAATATTTGATAAACTTTTAAGCAAGTATGGAGTTAAGCATAGAGTAGCAACACCATACCACCCACAGACCAATGGACAAGTGGAAGTATCTAATAGGGAGATAAAACAAATCCTCGAGAAGACTGTCTCTATATCTAGAAAAGATTGGTCGCAGAAACTTCAAGAAGCATTATGGGCCTATAGAACCGCTTTCAAAACTCCTATAGGAACAACCCCTTATCAACTGGTCTATGGAAAATCATGTCACTTACCATTTGAGTTGGAGCATAAGGCCTATTGGGCCATCAAAACTTTGAATTTGGATTACTTGACAGCTGGTGAGAAACGTATCCTTGATATCCACAAATTAGAAGAGCTCAGACAATCTGCCTACGAAAATGCCATCATATACAAAGAAAGAACAAAAGCTTGGCATGACAAAAGAATCATAAGAAGAGACTTCAAAATAGGCGATCCTGTTATCCTGTTCGATTCTAGGTTACGACTATTTCCAGGTAAACTCCGTTCGAGATGGACTGGCCCTTTCGAAGTATCTAAGATCCTGAGATCCGGTGCTATTGAAATCAAGAACCAAACATGTAAACCGTTCATAGTCAATGGACAGAGGTTAAAGCCCTACGAAGGAGGTGACATTCCAACAACATACATCTGTCATACTCTGAGTGATCCACCATATCCTTCCAATGATGTTTAAATATCGGTCGTCGAGCTAATGACGTTAAACAAGCGCTGCATGGGAGGCAACCCATGGTTTTTCTTATTTTTTGTACTTTTTATTTTTACTTTATTTTAATTTGTTTATTTTATTATTATGTCAGGACTCACGATTGAATGTTTTATGTGCTTTCAGGACTTGTTTGCTAACCTTGTACAGAATGCAGAACCCTGATGACATGCACGTGGCCTTTAGAGATGATGCACAGAGAGAGCGTTACTATGTTCACATGAGACGCCCTATGGCTCCTACCAGGTACCCTGACCATGACTGCATGGATGCCTTGGGGATAGAGCCAAGCGTCAGATTTTTATGCCATCAACTCCAGTGGGACCAGTTTGACGACAGGAACGACACTTATAGGAACCTGACTCTTGAGTTCCTCAGCTCGTTTCATCATGACCCTTGGGCTGGACCCGATGGACTCGCTGTTTTCAGGTTGTTCGGGATTGACTACTCATTCTCTCACAAAGGGTTTGGTGATTTACTAGGTTTCCAGACTACTCCTGATGCTATTCCAGAGACTCCGATGGGGTATTTTATGAGCAGAGAAGTGGAAAAGTTTTGGACTAAAATATCAGGCGGAGGGAGCCAAGATCCTTCTACCCAGTTTTCTCAGGTAATCCACAACCCTGCATTGAGGTACTTCCAGATGACTCTAGCACATTCTTTCCTAGGTTTTCCAGATACAGAGACACTGCTAAGTGAAGAGGAGATTTTCCTACTGTTTTGTGCGACTCAGTCTCGCCCTGTTGCTTGTGGCAACTTTCTACTGAAGGGCCTTGCTAGTGTTGCCAGATCATCAGTAGGAATCATCCATGTCGGTGGGATTGTTACACAGATTGCTACTGCATTGGGTTTGTCTCGCAAGCTATTGCACCTCAGGACCTTCTGCTGCTACACCACCCTGGATATTGATTTTTGTCTTGATAGAGGACTGATGAGGAGGGCTTCTTTTGAGCCCAACATGTTTAGATTGCTGATCGACGGTGAAGCGATACACTACTTTACATTACCAGATCCGCTGATGACCAGTGTCCATGATCCTGCCAATTGGAGTTATGCTCTAGAGGGTTATGGAGAGACTGTCGAAGAGCCGAAATCGCCTCCCGCCGCTGAGTACACTCCTACACCTCTTACTCCCCGAATCACTGTTATGTCTAACAATATGTCTCTGCAGCCACCTGACCTACAAACACAGATTTATGAGCTCCGCAAGGAGACTGCCCTGCTCAAGCAGGAAGTGGCAGACTTAGAGTTACAGATGCAGGTTTCTGATCTCACTCATGCCTCAGAGACCGATGCTCTACATCAGGCGATCGACGAGCTTCGGAGGGAGATAGCTGAGATTCGTGGATCAAGCCAGGATAAGAAACCTACCACATGACTCATTCCACCCTGACAGCACTACCCTAGTATTTAACTTACTTTTATTTATCGCATTTCCACTTTTACATCTTCATGCACTTTGAATTCCTTATATATATACATATTATGCACTCTAATTTTATTTTTCTTTTTCTTTTTTGATTTTTAATCATTTTATTTTTATCGTGTAAAGAAAAAAAATATATAAGACAAAAATATGCAAGCCAATGCCTTGAAAAGAAGAAGAAAACGCTATTCAGACCCCCCGGAAGACCAAGGTGCAAGGAAGGCCCAAAAGGAGGATCCAAAACCACAAGGCCCAGGAATTGGCCTTGTGGCGGGCGCCATAGGCCCTGTGGCGGGCGCCACACCGTATCATCACCAAATACGGGATTCAATCCCCATTTCCACCATTTTCATCCCTTTCTTCACCAAAAACTCATTTTTCCAACCTTCCAAATCCTCCTTGAACCCCATTAAAGCTCCCCCATTTCCAAAATACCCTCCATCCATAAAACATATCCAACATCCATTTCCATTTTCATCCATCAAAAACCAAAAAAATCAAAACTTTATCATCCCCCTCATAAACCACTTTTCTACTATTTTCACTACCTAAGGAGCTTTTCAACAATGGAGTTCAACGGATTTATTCTTCGTGATGGAAGACCGGGCGAAAGGCAACGGAAAATTATTCAGAGGCTTCAAAGTCGAAAAATCCTCTCGACTAGGTACGTCGACGATAACTGTCTGTATGCTCTGGGTATTTATCATAGTGTTTTTAATTTATTAGAATTTCTAGGCTTGCATAATATTTTCATTAATCAGGAACCTACCTATGAGAGGCTGACAACTGAGTTTTTGAGTTCTTTGATATACACTGTCAGTCCTGACACTGCTAGCACTGTCGGTACTGCTATTTTTAGACTGTTTGGAATTGAATATGAATTCAGTACCAATGAGCTAGCAGATTTGTTAGGAATCCCTCATAGGGAAGGTTCGATTTGTGAGGCACCTTTGGATGCTGAATGGTCGGCCGAGGTATTTACCTTCTGGCTAAGGCTTTCAAGTACTTCAATTAATTCTTTTGAAGGGATACTTGCGTCGACCATTCACAACCCGGCCATAAGAGTTTTTAGACTTCTTTTGGCATGTACTATTTTTGGCCGGGAAAGTCCAAACAAGGTTAATGCTCGTGAACTCCTATTTTTGCAAGGATGCCTCACTAGAACCCACATCAATCCGGTCCCGTTTATGCTTGCCCACATGACTTTATTTACTAATAAAACAGGACCGATTGTTTTTGGAGGGCTTGTTACGTCTATTGCTCGGGCTCTTGGCCTGAACGATGAGATAGCTACACTTGAACCACTACCTCCTCGCACAATTAATTTAAAATTTCTGAAAGACATGAAATTGTGCCGAACAAGGAGAGAAGGTGGTTATGAGTTGATGGTTCATGGGGTAGCTATCCCATCTGTTGCTTTACCATGCAGTAGACGTACTGATGTACGTGATGAAAGGAACTGGACCTATGATCTTAATGCTCCACGTGTTTTGGGTCCACTTCCTCCTAATATTCCCGATGGGGAGGCACATGACACTGATGATGAGTATGATCGGAGAGAGCAGTCTCCCATCCCTCACATGTCCCCCCATCGTCCTTCACAGTCACACACTGCACCATCTTCCTCTAACCCTGTTGCAGGTACTGCTCCTGGATTCTTTGTCACCGAGGAGATGTGGCGTGATATGACAGCTAGAGAAGAAAGGCGTGATGACCTTCTCTCTACTATTTCACAGCAGCTGACGAACAATATGAGCTTCATGCAACAAACGCGATTGGTTTCGGATCGTGCTTATAGCAACGTTTGCCGTACCTTGAACGATATTTCATTAGAGCAGAACCGTCAGAGAGAGTTCAACAGCCGACACTACCAGCTTGTAGAGGCTACTCAGGGTTCCATCTTGGGTAACCTTCGAGAGGTCCGGAGTGCTCAGGCTGCTTTATCAGCAAGACTCGACCGGAGGGACCAGCATCGTAGTAGATCCCGTCGTTCCAGACCATCACAGCAGGACGGCGAAGGCACCAGTACCCCTCCTCAGTAGTCTTTTTCCAGGTCACCCCCTTATCTTATTTCGAAACATTGGGGACAATGTTCGATTTAAGTGTGGGAGGGGATTTTATTGCTTTCTGTTATTTCCCTTTTTAGTTAATTTCCTTTCAGTTATTTCCCTTTTCAGTAATTTATTTTTCTTAGATAATGCATGAGTCTGACGAGTCACCAGTATAGTGTCTTTTTAGTTCATCTTCATTTTTTCCCATTTCCTTAGCCTTACCAGAAAATTTTTAAAAAAGAAAACAATGTTGTTTCACATGTTTTTTGGGCTTTGAGACAGGTTTAGATTAGGATGTGGTGACTTAGGTCAACTTTTTGAAACATCAGAACCATTTTAGCACCATAGACCTCTTGAATATAGGAATCACTCCTAAACCCCACCACCATGGCCTTTACTATCATTCAAAAAATTGTCCTAAGTAGTTTATTTTAGCAGTCAGCTCCGGCCTAAGCATACTCTACGTAGGGGGCCGATGAATATAAGTGAATGATCCAGTGCTAATAAAAAAGAAAAAAAGGCAAACTCTGGTATAGGTGACCCTCACAAAGTCATTTAAACCGAAAAAAGAGAAGAAAAAAATTTTTTGCCACAAAAAGAAAAAATTGCAAGTCACCTATTGTTAGTTGGTTCAGAGGTATCTGGCACTGAACTTGGTAGGGCGGATTACGATCCGATCCCCCGCAGCTACATTTAGGCGAAATAAAAACAGGTTTACACATGCTTATGTGCCAGAAACCTTATGTTATGGATCAGAATCACTAACCGGTCACTCTACTATGAAGCATGTACGGATAACGGGCTTAATGTGATTGCGCCTGAACGAAAAGGACACAAAAAGATGAGAAGATAGGCCTAGGTATCGTGGGATGACATGGAGTGGTTAATATAGGATTGAAGTTTGTGTTTGTGTTACTATGGTACCCTTGGTTCACTTAGTTAGTATCTGTCACTGCATCCTGACTTGAACTTAGAATCCCTTTAGCCCAAAGACAAGTGTTGACACCATATTTTCTTAAGCTTTAATGTTTGCTTGAGGACAAGCAAAGGTTTAAGTGTGGGAGAATTTGATCACACTAAAATTCACCGTATTTCTGACTCCGATTTCGCATGCATTCTTAGCTTTTATTGTTGTTTTGCTTTGTTATTGCTTTGTTTTCTTATGTTTTCAGGTTTTTATAATAATCGGAGCTTGAATCGGGAAAAGGAGCGAAAAAGGAGTGAAAACGGACGAAAACCTAGAAATTCAGCATTTTTGCACTTACGGCACCCACTGTGGCGGGCGCCATGGGGTCAGCCATGACGTGGCCACGCCTCAAGACCACTCCTCAACCTCCAAGACCCACGATCCCCACTACATCATCCCCTGTAGGGACCGTGGCGGGCGCCATAGGCCTGTGGCGGGCGCCACAAGGCAAAAATCTATAACCTCCACTTTTTAGTGGAGGGGCGTCCCGGTCATTTCGCGCTTTCAGTTTCTCCTATAAATAGGACCTTAGATTTTCGTTTTTCTTCATCCAGAATTAGAATTCTCTAGGCATATATCAGTTATAAAGCAGTTGCCATTCCACATCGGGGTGCCTCTGCAATCGAGTGATCGAGTCTGTAATCTGTCTGTGGTTCGAGTTTTGGAGCACTCTGGAGGAAGTTAATCCTGCCGCCATTTTAATTCCAGTTCGTATTTTATTTTTCCGCATTGCTTTACTTTTATTTATTTTCTCGCACTTTACTTTGTTTATTTCCCGCACTCGCACCTTTACGTTGTTTATTTCCCGCACTCGCACATTTACTTTGTTTACTTCCCGCACTCGCACATTTACTTTGTTTACTTCCCGCACTCGCTTTAAATTACTCATATGAAAAACTATAAAAAGAATATTTACTTTATCATGTCTAACTAATCCCATAAAGGTTAGAATGTAAGGATCGTAATTAAACCAGTAATCAGTATAATTGTTCGTGGAAACACCTAAGGGCTATTTTATCTTTCAATTCAAGTAATTGTTTTTAACTATTTCAAAAACAGCCAAAAGCGCTTTGTATAGTTCATTAGGAGTTTTTAGATTAAAAAGAAAAGAGATTTTAAAACGATTTTCGGACGCGTTATGAGATTTAGAGTCTGGTTCATAAGAACCTCTTTTTGCTAAGATGTCCAGGTTAAAATACTTTTCAACTTTGTTAAGAAACTATATTTCTTAAAAATAGGTTTACTACTCTAACGCAGTACGCACCTTTTTATCCGTGACAATAGGAGGGGTTGATTAGAGAGTACAACTCGGTTCTGAATACGCGAAAGCGACAGTTCCTGTTAAATTAGTTCTTTTCAAAGGAGAAAACATTGCCCATAAGTAGTTCCATTAACAAGTACTGGATTATCATTGATTACGTGAATTACATTCGAGCCTGTCTTTTATTTATTATTTAAAATTATAATTTTATTTACCGTTGCACCCTTACTAAAACCCTTAAAAATAGTTGCCTTAGATAAACACCATAACAACAGGTACGATAGATTGACACTTGGTCTCTGTGGATTCGATAATCTTTTATATTACTTTGACGTGATTCGTACACTTGCGAAAAACACGCATCAAGTTTTTGGCGCCGTTGCCGGGGACCAATATCGTCAAATTTCATTACCCTGTAGTTATACCGTTTAGACTAAGGTTGTTACCCACTGGTCAATGCGAAAGACTCGCAGTGCCGGAAGTTTAGTAGACCCTCTAGCTGAACCTGAACGTTACGCTCGCGCACGTTTATTTTTCCATAGGAATAGGAGAGTTATGGCCGAAGATCAAAATCGAAGACCTCTTAAGGACTTCGCCCAACCATCAAACGAGGAACCTAGTTCCAGTATAGTAAACCCCGCTATCCCAGCCAATAATTTTGAACTTAAACCATCCCTGCTGCAATTAGTGCAACAGAGACAATTCGCAGGTCTCGCTACTGATAACCCGAACCAACATTTAAAAAACTTTCTTCAATTAGCAGACACCTTTAAAACCAATGGAGCTTCTCCTGAGGCAATACGCTTAAGATTATTTCCCTTTTCCCTCAGAGATAAAGCTCTATCATGGTTAGATTCCCTTCCACCCAATTCAATAACAACTTGGGATGACCTTAGAAAAGTTTTCCTTGCTAGATATTTTCCCCCAAGTAAGACCGCTCTCCTTCGAAACCTAATAACTAGATTTACCCAACACCAAGGAGAGTCGTTGTTCGAAGCCTGGGAGAGATATAAAGAACTATTAAGAGCATGCCCACACCATGGCCTAGAGAATTGGCTAATCATCCAAACCTTCTATAATGGACTTCTTTATAACACTAAAATGACCATCGACGCTGCCGCTGGTGGCGCACTGATGAACAAACCTTACCCTGAAGCTAGTGCCCTTATCGAGGATATGGCCCAAAACCATCAATCATGGGGAGTAGAACGAGCGACAGTGGAAAAGAAGGAAGCCCAAGGAGGAATACATGAGCTAAGCTCTATAGACATGATGCAGGCTAAAATGGACGCGTTGGCCCTTAGAGTCGAACATATGTGTACAACTCCGAATACTGTTGCCGCAGTTTCGCCGAATTGTGAGATATGTGGAACGCAAGGACACCAATCCGCCGAATGCAATCTGTTGAATGAAACCAACACTGAGCAAGTGAACTATACCCAAGGGAACCCATTTTCAAACACATATAACCCTGGATGGAGGAATCACCCAAACTTCTCCTACAAAAATAATAACCCTATCCAAAATACCGCACCTCCGAGACAACAAGGTTACCAAGCCCCTAGAACAAATCAACCTATGCAACCTGTACCACCTAGCCCGAGCTTTGAGGAAGTTGTAAAAGATTTTATCGTTGCTCAAAAACAACAAAACAAAGAGTTCATGAACCATAACGTCCATGTTAACGAACTAATTACCATGTTAGGAACCAAGGTTGATCAAATTATTACTCATAATAAGATGCTTGAAACCCAGATCTCTCAGGTAGCGTTAAACCAAGCCCCACAGACTACACCTGGAGGACAGTTCCCTGGACAACCTCAACAAAACCCGAAAGGGCAAGCTAATGCCATTACTCTACGAAGTGGAACCGCTTATAAGGAACCTTTAAACCCTAGATTAAGTGAGCCCGAAACTTCTGAGAGGAATGAGGAAAAGGAACCAGAGAAGCCTGAAACCCCGGAAAGTCAAGAAAAAGGAGAAGAACCTAAAAATAAAACCTATGTACCGCCACCGCCATACAAACCACCAATACCTTACCCTCAAAGATTAAAGAAAACCCAAATCGATAATCAATATCAAAAATTCGTTAAGGTTATAGAAAAACTTCACGTAGAAATCCCCTTTACAGAAGCCATCACCCAAATACCTTCTTATGCTAAGTTTCTCAAAGACATACTTACAAATAAACGTAGACTCGAAGATCCGAAACCCGTGGAATGTAATTCTATTTCCGAAAATAGGTTAGCAAAGAAAGATAAAGATCCCGGAAATTTTTCCATTCCTTGTGTTTTGGGGAATCATGTCATCGAAAAAGCTTTTCTAGACTTAGGAGCTAGTGTGAGCTTAATGCCTTTAGCAGTTTGTGAGAGATTAAACTTAGGAGAATTACAACCTACTAAGATGTCACTTCAATTAGCCGATAGATCCGTTAAATACCCTATAGGCATACTTGAAGACGTCCCTGTTAGGATAGGTCAGCTGTTTATACCTACTGATTTTGTTGTCATGGACATTAAAGAAGATGACGACATACCAATCCTCCTAGGTAGACCGTTCTTATCGACTGCTGGAGCCGTAATAGATGTTAAAAAGGGAAAACTAACTTTTGAGGTAGGTGGCCAGAAGATAGAATTTATATTGTCAAAATTTCTTATGGCACCTGTGATAGGAGATTCTTGTTATGCCTTAGATATCATCGAAGAATGTATTAGGGAATTAGAACAAGAAGAAGAAACTGAATCTATAAAATTGCCATCAACCCTTATTTTGGAAGATGACAATTATAAAACACCCTACATTGATGATAACCTTCACGAATGTTTATCTCTTACCCCAGATCCTATGCCTTGCCCTATAAAACCGACCGTAAAACTTAAGGAACTGCCTAAAAACCTGAGATATGAATTTCTTGATGAAGATATGAACCGTCCAGTTATAGTCAGTGCTACCTTAAACCAAGAAGAAACCGATCAATTATTAGAAGTTTTACGTAGGTACCCCTCAGCCTTAGGATATAAGATCTCTGATCTAAAAGGAATAAGCCCATCCGTATGCATGCATCGGATTTTGCTTGAAGAAGATTCAAAACCTTCTAGAGAACACCAACGTAGAATAAATCCTATAATGAGTACTGTAGTTAAGACTGAAGTTCTTAAGTTACTAGAGGCAGGTATAATATATCAGATCTCGGACAGTAAATGGGTGAGTCCTGTGCATGTAGTACCTAAAAAGGGAGGCATCACAGTCGTGCAAAACGAGAAGGGCGAACCTGTAGCAAAAAGAACTGATGGAGGTTGGCGTATGTGCATAGATTATAGAAAATTAAATAAAGCAACTAGGAAGGACCATTTCCCATTACCATTCATAGACCAAATGTTGGAGCGCCTAGCCAGACACTCTTACTTTTGTTATTTAGATGGATATTCAGGATTCTTCCAAATACCTATTCACGCCGAAGATCAAGAAAAAACTACCTTTACATGCCCAGTTGGAACCTTTGCCTATAGAAGAATGCCTTTTGGACTTTGTAATGCTCCTGCAACTTTCCAACGCTGCATGATGTCTATCTTTGCTGATTATTTGGATGGAATCATGGAAGTATTTATGGACGATTTCTCAGTTTGTGGGTCAGATTTCAAAAATTGTCTTGTCAACCTTGAGAAAATCCTGGAGAGATGTGTGGAGGTAAACCTTGTGCTAAATTGGGAAAAATGTCATTTCATGGTCACCGAAGGGATTGTTTTAGGACATATAGTTTCCGAAAAAGGTATAGAGGTAGATAAAGCAAAAATAGAAGTCATAGAGAATCTAAAACCGCCGAAGACTATCAGGGAGATAAGAAGTTTTCTTGGACATGCCGGATTTTACCGACGTTTTATCAAGGATTTCTCCAAAATAACAAAGCCCTTAACTGGTCTTTTAATGAAAGATGCTGAGTTCATCTTCGATGAAAAATGTACTGAAGCATTTAATCTTCTGAAGCAAGCTCTGATTTCAGCACCTATAATGAAACCCCCTGATTGGTCGGAACCGTTTGAGATAATGTGTGACGCCAGTGATTATGCTGTTGGAGCCGTTCTAGGTCAGAGAAAAGATAAGAAGTTACATGTGATTTATTATGCCAGTAGAACCCTAGACGCTGCACAGCTCAACTACGCAACAACCGAAAAAGAGCTCCTAGCTGTAGTTTTTGCAATAGACAAATTTAGATCTTATCTAGTAGGAGCCAAGATTATAGTTTACACCGACCATGCTGCCATTCGTTACTTACTAAGCAAAAAGGATGCCAAACCTAGGTTACTTCGATGGATTCTATTATTACAAGAGTTTGATTTGGATATCCGTGACAAGAAAGGCACTGATAATGTGGTAGCTGATCACCTATCTAGGCTAGAATACCTGAAACCTGATCCAGTACCCATAAATGACGATTTTGCCTACGATAGACTGATAGCCCAACTAGAAACCATTGAAGATGATAACCCAGACCCTCATGAGCAATTTCATAAATCCTTAGCTATAAGCAATGTACCTTGGTATGCAGATTTTGTTAATTACCTAGCCGCTGACATCATACCCCCTGATCTAAACTACCACCAGAAGAAGAAGTTCTATAGTGATGTGAGAAACTTCTATTGGGACGATCCATTTCTTTTCAAGAGAGGTAAAGATGGCATTTTCCGCCGTTGTGTTCCAGAAGAAGAGGTAAATAATATAATTGAGCATTGTCACTCTGCACCCTATGGTGGACATGCAAGCACATCTAAGACCTACGCCAAGATTCTTCAAGCTGGCCTATTCTGGCCTACTATGTGGCGTGATGTCCATGCTTTCATTGTCAAGTGTGACAGATGCCAACGCACAGGAAATATTTCAAGACGTAATGAAATGCCGTTAAGAAATATCCAAGAAGTAGAACTCTTCGACGTATGGGGTATGGACTTTATGGGACCGTTCCCACCATCTTTTGGAAATCAGTACATATTAGTAGCTGTTGACTACGTGTCTAAATGGATTGAAGCTATCGCCGCACCCACAAACGACACCAGAGTAGTCATCAAATTATTCAAGAATTATATATTTCCCAGGTTTGGAACACCCCGTTTAGTCATAAGTGATGGAGGATCACACTTCATATCGAGAATATTTGATAAACTTTTAAGCAAGTATGGAGTTAAGCATAGAGTAGCAACACCATACCACCCACAGACCAATGGACAAGTGGAAGTATCTAATAGGGAGATAAAACAAATCCTCGAGAAGACTGTCTCTATATCTAGAAAAGATTGGTCGCAGAAACTTCAAGAAGCATTATGGGCCTATAGAACCGCTTTCAAAACACCTATAGGAACAACCCCTTATCAACTGGTCTATGGAAAATCATGTCACTTACCATTTGAGTTGGAGCATAAGGCCTATTGGGCCATCAAAACTTTGAATTTGGATTACTTGACAGCTGGTGAGAAACGTATCCTTGATATCCACAAATTAGAAGAGCTCAGACAATCTGCCTACGAAAATGCCATCATATACAAAGAAAGAACAAAAGCTTGGCATGACAAAAGAATCATAAGAAGAGACTTCAAAATAGGCGATCCTGTTATCCTGTTCGATTCTAGGTTACGACTATTTCCAGGTAAACTCCGTTCGAGATGGACTGGCCCTTTCGAAGTATCTAAGATCCTGAGATCCGGTGCTATTGAAATCAAGAACCAAACATGTAAACCGTTCATAGTCAATGGACAGAGGTTAAAGCCCTACGAAGGAGGTGACATTCCAACAACATACATCTGTCATACTCTGAGTGATCCACCATATCCTTCCAATGATGTTTAAATATCGGTCGTCGAGCTAATGACGTTAAACAAGCGCTGCATGGGAGGCAACCCATGGTTTTTCTTATTTTTTGTACTTTTTATTTTTACTTTATTTTAATTTGTTTATTTTATTATTATGTCAGGACTCACGATTGAATGTTTTATGTGCTTTCAGGACTTGTTTGCTAACCTTGTACAGAATGCAGAACCCTGATGACATGCACGTGGCCTTTAGAGATGATGCACAGAGAGAGCGTTACTATGTTCACATGAGACGCCCTATGGCTCCTACCAGGTACCCTGACCATGACTGCATGGATGCCTTGGGGATAGAGCCAAGCGTCAGATTTTTATGCCATCAACTCCAGTGGGACCAGTTTGACGACAGGAACGACACTTATAGGAACCTGACTCTTGAGTTCCTCAGCTCGTTTCATCATGACCCTTGGGCTGGACCCGATGGACTCGCTGTTTTCAGGTTGTTCGGGATTGACTACTCATTCTCTCACAAAGGGTTTGGTGATTTACTAGGTTTCCAGACTACTCCTGATGCTATTACAGAGACTCCGATGGGGTATTTTATGAGCAGAGAAGTGGAAAAGTTTTGGACTAAAATATCAGGCGGAGGGAGCCAAGATCCTTCTACCCAGTTTTCTCAGGTAATCCACAACCCTGCATTGAGGTACTTCCAGATGACTCTAGCACATTCTTTCCTAGGTTTTCCAGATACAGAGACACTGCTAAGTGAAGAGGAGATTTTCCTACTGTTTTGTGCGACTCAGTCTCGCCCTGTTGCTTGTGGCAACTTTCTACTGAAGGGCCTTGCTAGTGTTGCCAGATCATCAGTAGGAATCATCCATGTCGGTGGGATTGTTACACAGATTGCTACTGCATTGGGTTTGTCTCGCAAGCTATTGCACCTCAGGACCTTCTGCTGCTACACCACCCTGGATATTGATTTTTGTCTTGATAGAGGACTGATGAGGAGGGCTTCTTTTGAGCCCAACATGTTTAGATTGCTGATCGACGGTGAAGCGATACACTACTTTACATTACCAGATCCGCTGATGACCAGTGTCCATGATCCTGCCAATTGGAGTTATGCTCTAGAGGGTTATGGAGAGACTGTCGAAGAGCCGAAATCGCCTCCCGCCGCTGAGTACACTCCTACACCTCTTACTCCCCGAATCACTGTTATGTCTAACAATATGTCTCTGCAGCCACCTGACCTACAAACACAGATTTATGAGCTCCGCAAGGAGACTGCCCTGCTCAAGCAGGAAGTGGCAGACTTAGAGTTACAGATGCAGGTTTCTGATCTCACTCATGCCTCAGAGACCGATGCTCTACATCAGGCGATCGACGAGCTTCGGAGGGAGATAGCTGAGATTCGTGGATCAAGCCAGGATAAGAAACCTACCACATGACTCATTCCACCCTGACAGCACTACCCTAGTATTTAACTTACTTTTATTTATCGCATTTCCACTTTTACATCTTCATGCACTTTGAATTCCTTATATATATACATATTATGCACTCTAATTTTTATTTTTCTTTTTCTTTTTTGATTTTTAATCATTTTATTTTTATCGTGTAAAGAAAAAAAATATATAAGACAAAAATATGCAAGCCAATGCCTTGAAAAGAAGAAGAAAACGCTATTCAGACCCCCCGGAAGACCAAGGTGCAAGGAAGGCCCAAAAGGAGGATCCAAAACCACAAGGCCCAGGAATTGGCCTTGTGGCGGGCGCCATAGGCCCTGTGGCGGGCGCCACACCGTATCATCACCAAATACGGGATTCAATCCCCATTTCCACCATTTTCATCCCTTTCTTCACCAAAAACTCATTTTTCCAACCTTCCAAATCCTCCTTGAACCCCATTAAAGCTCCCCCATTTCCAAAATACCCTCCATCCATAAAACATATCCAACATCCATTTCCATTTTCATCCATCAAAAACCAAAAAAATCAAAACTTTATCATCCCCCTCATAAACCACTTTTCTACTATTTTCACTACCTAAGGAGCTTTTCAACAATGGAGTTCAACGGATTTATTCTTCGTGATGGAAGACCGGGCGAAAGGCAACGGAAAATTATTCAGAGGCTTCAAAGTCGAAAAATCCTCTCGACTAGGTACGTCGACGATAACTGTCTGTATGCTCTGGGTATTTATCATAGTGTTTTTAATTTATTAGAATTTCTAGGCTTGCATAATATTTTCATTAATCAGGAACCTACCTATGAGAGGCTGACAACTGAGTTTTTGAGTTCTTTGATATACACTGTCAGTCCTGACACTGCTAGCACTGTCGGTACTGCTATTTTTAGACTGTTTGGAATTGAATATGAATTCAGTACCAATGAGCTAGCAGATTTGTTAGGAATCCCTCATAGGGAAGGTTCGATTTGTGAGGCACCTTTGGATGCTGAATGGTCGGCCGAGGTATTTACCTTCTGGCTAAGGCTTTCAAGTACTTCAATTAATTCTTTTGAAGGGATACTTGCGTCGACCATTCACAACCCGGCCATAAGAGTTTTTAGACTTCTTTTGGCATGTACTATTTTTGGCCGGGAAAGTCCAAACAAGGTTAATGCTCGTGAACTCCTATTTTTGCAAGGATGCCTCACTAGAACCCACATCAATCCGGTCCCGTTTATGCTTGCCCACATGACTTTATTTACTAATAAAACAGGACCGATTGTTTTTGGAGGGCTTGTTACGTCTATTGCTCGGGCTCTTGGCCTGAACGATGAGATAGCTACACTTGAACCACTACCTCCTCGCACAATTAATTTAAAATTTCTGAAAGACATGAAATTGTGCCGAACAAGGAGAGAAGGTGGTTATGAGTTGATGGTTCATGGGGTAGCTATCCCATCTGTTGCTTTACCATGCAGTAGACGTACTGATGTACGTGATGAAAGGAACTGGACCTATGATCTTAATGCTCCACGTGTTTTGGGTCCACTTCCTCCTAATATTCCCGATGGGGAGGCACATGACACTGATGATGAGTATGATCGGAGAGAGCAGTCTCCCATCCCTCACATGTCCCCCCATCGTCCTTCACAGTCACACACTGCACCATCTTCCTCTAACCCTGTTGCAGGTACTGCTCCTGGATTCTTTGTCACCGAGGAGATGTGGCGTGATATGACAGCTAGAGAAGAAAGGCGTGATGACCTTCTCTCTACTATTTCACAGCAGCTGACGAACAATATGAGCTTCATGCAACAAACGCGATTGGTTTCGGATCGTGCTTATAGCAACGTTTGCCGTACCTTGAACGATATTTCATTAGAGCAGAACCGTCAGAGAGAGTTCAACAGCCGACACTACCAGCTTGTAGAGGCTACTCAGGGTTCCATCTTGGGTAACCTTCGAGAGGTCCGGAGTGCTCAGGCTGCTTTATCAGCAAGACTCGACCGGAGGGACCAGCATCGTAGTAGATCCCGTCGTTCCAGACCATCACAGCAGGACGGCGAAGGCACCAGTACCCCTCCTCAGTAGTCTTTTTCCAGGTCACCCCCTTATCTTATTTCGAAACATTGGGGACAATGTTCGATTTAAGTGTGGGAGGGGATTTTATTGCTTTCTGTTATTTCCCTTTTTAGTTAATTTCCTTTCAGTTATTTCCCTTTTCAGTAATTTATTTTTCTTAGATAATGCATGAGTCTGACGAGTCACCAGTATAGTGTCTTTTTAGTTCATCTTCATTTTTTCCCATTTCCTTAGCCTTACCAGAAAATTTTTAAAAAAGAAAACAATGTTGTTTCACATGTTTTTTGGGCTTTGAGACAGGTTTAGATTAGGATGTGGTGACTTAGGTCAACTTTTTGAAACATCAGAACCATTTTAGCACCATAGACCTCTTGAATATAGGAATCACTCCTAAACCCCACCACCATGGCCTTTACTATCATTCAAAAAATTGTCCTAAGTAGTTTATTTTAGCAGTCAGCTCCGGCCTAAGCATACTCTACGTAGGGGGCCGATGAATATAAGTGAATGATCCAGTGCTAATAAAAAAGAAAAAAAGGCAAACTCTGGTATAGGTGACCCTCACAAAGTCATTTAAACCGAAAAAAGAGAAGAAAAAAATTTTTTGCCACAAAAAGAAAAAATTGCAAGTCACCTATTGTTAGTTGGTTCAGAGGTATCTGGCACTGAACTTGGTAGGGCGGATTACGATCCGATCCCCCGCAGCTACATTTAGGCGAAATAAAAACAGGTTTACACATGCTTATGTGCCAGAAACCTTATGTTATGGATCAGAATCACTAACCGGTCACTCTACTATGAAGCATGTACGGATAACGGGCTTAATGTGATTGCGCCTGAACGAAAAGGACACAAAAAGATGAGAAGATAGGCCTAGGTATCGTGGGATGACATGGAGTGGTTAATATAGGATTGAAGTTTGTGTTTGTGTTACTATGGTACCCTTGGTTCACTTAGTTAGTATCTGTCACTGCATCCTGACTTGAACTTAGAATCCCTTTAGCCCAAAGACAAGTGTTGACACCATATTTTCTTAAGCTTTAATGTTTGCTTGAGGACAAGCAAAGGTTTAAGTGTGGGAGAATTTGATCACACTAAAATTCACCGTATTTCTGACTCCGATTTCGCATGCATTCTTAGCTTTTATTGTTGTTTTGCTTTGTTATTGCTTTGTTTTCTTATGTTTTCAGGTTTTTATAATAATCGGAGCTTGAATCGGGAAAAGGAGCGAAAAAGGAGTGAAAACGGACGAAAACCTAGAAATTCAGCATTTTTGCACTTACGGCACCCACTGTGGCGGGCGCCATGGGGTCAGCCATGACGTGGCCACGCCTCAAGACCACTCCTCAACCTCCAAGACCCACGATCCCCACTACATCATCCCCTGTAGGGACCGTGGCGGGCGCCATAGGCCTGTGGCGGGCGCCACAAGGCAAAAATCTATAACCTCCACTTTTTAGTGGAGGGGCGTCCCGGTCATTTCGCGCTTTCAGTTTCTCCTATAAATAGGACCTTAGATTTTCGTTTTTCTTCATCCAGAATTAGAATTCTCTAGGCATATATCAGTTATAAAGCAGTTGCCATTCCACATCGGGGTGCCTCTGCAATCGAGTGATCGAGTCTGTAATCTGTCTGTGGTTCGAGTTTTGGAGCACTCTGGAGGAAGTTAATCCTGCCGCCATTTTAATTCCAGTTCGTATTTTATTTTTCCGCATTGCTTTACTTTTATTTATTTTCTCGCACTTTACTTTGTTTATTTCCCGCACTCGCACCTTTACGTTGTTTATTTCCCGCACTCGCACATTTACTTTGTTTACTTCCCGCACTCGCACATTTACTTTGTTTACTTCCCGCACTCGCTTTAAATTACTCATATGAAAAACTATAAAAAGAATATTTACTTTATCATGTCTAACTAATCCCATAAAGGTTAGAATGTAAGGATCGTAATTAAACCAGTAATCAGTATAATTGTTCGTGGAAACACCTAAGGGCTATTTTATCTTTCAATTCAAGTAATTGTTTTTAACTATTTCAAAAACAGCCAAAAGCGCTTTGTATAGTTCATTAGGAGTTTTTAGATTAAAAAGAAAAGAGATTTTAAAACGATTTTCGGACGCGTTATGAGATTTAGAGTCTGGTTCATAAGAACCTCTTTTTGCTAAGATGTCCAGGTTAAAATACTTTTCAACTTTGTTAAGAAACTATATTTCTTAAAAATAGGTTTACTACTCTAACGCAGTACGCACCTTTTTATCCGTGACAATAGGAGGGGTTGATTAGAGAGTACAACTCGGTTCTGAATACGCGAAAGCGACAGTTCCTGTTAAATTAGTTCTTTTCAAAGGAGAAAACATTGCCCATAAGTAGTTCCATTAACAAGTACTGGATTATCATTGATTACGTGAATTACATTCGAGCCTGTCTTTTATTTATTATTTAAAATTATAATTTTATTTACCGTTGCACCCTTACTAAAACCCTTAAAAATAGTTGCCTTAGATAAACACCATAACAACAGGTACGATAGATTGACACTTGGTCTCTGTGGATTCGATAATCTTTTATATTACTTTGACGTGATTCGTACACTTGCGAAAAACACGCATCAACGCACTCACGCACGCACGCATCCACACACGCAAACACACACACACGCACACATACACACACATAGACTCACACACATGCGCACATGCACGCCCACAAACACACACAAGCGTGCGCCACACACACACACACATACACACACACGAACGCACGCAGGCACACACGCACGCACGCACGCGCACACATACATACACACGTGCGCAGACACACACACAAACACACAAACAAGTGTGCTCACACGTACAGACACGCATACACATATGTACGCGCACACACACACACACACGCATGCTCGGACTCACGCCACATGCGCACGCGTGCTCACGCGCACATACACGTTTGCACACACACACATACACGTGCGCACACGCTCGCATATACAGACACACGTGCGCGCACACACACACACACACACACAAACCCACGCAAGCAAGCAAGCTCGCGCACGCGTATGCACACACACACACACACACACACACGTGTGCGTGCGTGCACGCAAGCACACACACACGCGTGCACGCGTACACACACAAACACGTGCGCACGCACACATACGCATGCACAGGCACACACACGCGCGCACGTGCACACACATACAGACACACACACACACACACACACACACGCACAAATGCACGCGCACACTCTGCATGCACACACACACACACGTGCGAACACGCTTGCACGCACACACATTCAAACACACGTGCGCGCATACACACACCCACGCACGCTCACGCGTGCACACAAACACGCGCACGCGCACACACACCCACACACACACACACGTGTGCGCACTCTGACACTCATGCAGACACACACACGCACACACGCACGTACACACACACACGCATAAACACGCCCGTGCATACATACACACACGCACACACATACACGCACACGCGTGCGCACACTCTCACTCTCTCTGTATGTCTCTCAGACACACACACACATAGACAAACATACACACACAGACACACACACAAACACGAGCGCGCGCGTGCGCATACAGACACACACTTGCGCACACGCACACACAAACGCGTGTTTGCACTCTCTCACTGTCTCACACACACACGCACGCGCGCGCGCACGTGCGCGTTCGCGCACACACACGCACACACATGCACACACAGACACGCACACACACACACACACGTACACACACACACACGCACGTACGCACCCATGCACGCCGCACGCACACACACACACACGCACACACAAACACACACGCGTGCGTACACACACGCGTGCATACACACACACACACAAGCCCGCCCGCCCGCCCTCAAGCACAAACCCACGCACATATGCACTCGCGTACACACAAACACGCGCGTGCACACCCTGACACACGCACACACACACATGTGTGCGCGCACACACACACGTGCGCGCGTGCTCGCCTGCATGCTCACATACAAACACACGCACACGCACACATGCTTGTGTGCACACACACACACACACACAAACACACACACGTACACACACACGCGTGCATGCACAGTTACACACACGTGCACACGCACACGAGCGTATACACACACACACGTGCACACACACACACACAAGCACACGCGCGTGTCTGCACACACACACGCACACGCGCGTGTCTGCACACATACACAAACAC
>OZ012739.1:395682836-395752030 GCA_963859935.3 Lathyrus sativus | reverse complement strand
TGTGCGCATGTGTGTGTGCGTGTATGCGCGCACATGTGTGGGTGTGTGCGCGTGCGCGCACGTGTGTCTGTTTATGTGTCTGTATGTGTGTATGTCAGAGAGTGTGAGCACGCGTGTGCGTGTGAGTGTGTTTGCGCGCGCGTGTGTGCGTGGGAGCGCGCGTGCATGTGTGTGTGTGGGGGTGTGCGGGTGTGTGTGTGTTTGTATGTGTGTGAGTACGCACGTGCATGTGTGTGTGTGAGTGTGTGCGCACGTGTGTGTGTGTGTGGGTGTGCGGGTGTGTGTGTGTACACGCATGCGTGTGTTCGTGTGTGTATGGGTGTGTGTATCTGCGTGCGTACGAGCGTGCATGTGTGTGTGTGTGTACGTGTGCATGCGTGTGTGTAAAAGCGTACGCACGCGCGCTTGTGTTTTTGGGTGTATGCACATGTGTGTGAGTGTGTGTGCGTGCGTGCGTGTTTGTGCACGTGTGTGTGAGTGCGTGCATGCATGCGTGTGTGCGTGTGTGTGTGTGCTTGCGTGTATGTTTGTTTGTGCACGGGCGTGTTTCTGTGCAAGCGAGTGCGTGTGTGTGTGAGAGTGCACGCACGTGTGTGTGTGTGTGTATGTGTGCGCATGTGCACACGCGTGTGTGCGTGCGTGTGTGTGCGTGTGTGTGTGTGTACGTGTGTGCGTGTGCGTGTTCGTGTGTGTGTGTTTGTGTGTGCACGCACGTGTTTGTGTGCACGTGATTCGGTGTGTGCATGTGTGTGTTTGCGTGTGCGTCTGTGTGTGCGTGCGTATACGTGTGTGTGTGTGTGTGTGTGTGTGTGTGTGCGCCTGCATGTGTGTATGTGTGTGCGTGTGTATGTGTCTGCTCAGGTGTGTGTGTATATGTACGCGCGCACGCGGACAAGCGCATGCGCGCGCGTGTGTGTAAGCGTGTGTCCGTGTGTGCATGCACGCGTGAGTGTGTGCGTGCGGCGTGCCTGAGTGCTTGCGTACGTGTGTGTGTGTGTGTGTGTCTGCGCAGGTGTGTGTTCACATGTGTGTGTGTGCTCGCAGGCGTGTGTGTGTTTGTAAAAGCGCGTCCGAGCGCGTGCGCGCGTGTTTGTGTGCGCAGGCGTGCCGTGTGTTTTTGTGTCTATGAGTATGTGTCTGTGTACGCACGTGATTAATTGTGTGCGTGCGCGTGTTTTTGTGTGTGTAGGCGCGTGTGTTTGTTTTTGTGTGACTATGTTGCGCGCACGTGTGTCTACGCAGGTGTGTGTGAGTGTCAGGGTATGCGCGTACGTGTGTTTGTGTATGTGTTCATGGGTGCGTGCCTGCGTGTGCGTGTGTGTGGGCACGTGTGTGTGAGTGTGTGCATGCAGACGCGCGCGTGTGTTTGTTTGTCTGTGAGTATGTGTGCGTGTGTGTGTGCGTGCGTATGTGTGTGTGTGCGCACACGTGTGTATGTTTGCACGCGCATGTTTGTGTTTGTGTGTGTGTGCACACACGTGCTTGCGTGTGTGTGTGAGTGTGTGCACGCGCGCGCGCGCGTGTGTGTTTGTGTATGTGCATGCGCGAACGTGTGTGTGTTTGTGTGTTTGTGTGTGTGTATGTGAGAGAGTGTGAGCACGCGTGTGCGTGTGTGTTTGGGCGCGTGTGTGCGTGTGTGTGTGTGGGAGCGCACGCACGGACGCATGTGTTTGTGTGTGTGTGTGAGGGGGGGGGGGGGGTGCGTGAGTGCGTGTGTGTATGTGTGTGTGTGTGCGCACGCGTGTGTGTCTGTGAGTCCGCACGCGTGTGTATGTGTGTGTGTGAGTGAGGGTGTACGGGTGTATGTTTGTGTGTGTGAGGGTGTGCGGGTGTGTGCGTGTGTGTGCATGCGGGCGTGTGTGTGTATATGCGTGTGTGTGTGTAAGTGTGCGTGTGAGCGTGCATGTGAGTACGCACGCGCGCGCGTTTGTGTTTGGGTGTGCGTGCACGTGTGTGTTTTAGAGAGAGAATGTGTGCGCACACGCGTCTTTGTGTGTGTGTGTGAGTGTGTGTGTGTGTGTGTGTGTGTGCGTATGCGTGTGTGCGCGCATGCGCGTTTGTGTATGCGTTTGTGTGTCTGTGTGTGTCTGTGCGTGTGTGTGCGTGCGTGTCTATGTGTGTATGTGCGCGCATGCGTGTCTGTGTGTAAGCACGCACGCGCGTGTTTGTTTGTGTGTGTGTGTGTGTGCGAGTGCACGTGTGTGTGTCTGTCTGTGTGTGTGTGTTTGTGTGTGTGTGTGTGAGAGAGAGAGTGTGTGAGCATGCGCGCGTGTTTGTGTGCGTGTGTGTGTGCGTGTGTGTGTGTCTGTGTGTGCACTTGCGTGTTTGTGTGCACGCGAGTGTATGTGTGCGTCTGTGTGTGGGTGCGTACGTGTGTGTATGTGTGTGCATGCGCACATGTGAGTCTGGTTGTGCTCGCCCGTGTGTGCCCGTGCGTGTGTGTGCGTGTGTGCGTGTGTGTATGCGTGTGTGCGTGTATGTATGTGTGTTTGCACGAGTGTGTGTATGTGTGTGCGCGAGCGGCGTGTGTTAGTGCATGCGTGCGTGTGCATGTGTGTGTGTGTGCGCGCGTGTGATTGTGCACGCCCGCACGCGCGCGTGTGTTTGCATGTGTGTGCGTGCACGTGTTTTTGTGTGTGTGTCTAATTATGCGCGCACGTGCGTGTGTATGTGTGTTTATGTGTGTGTCTCTGTGCAGGTGTGTGTGCGTGTTTGTATGTGTGCGTGCCTGCGTCTTTGTGTGTGTGTGTACGTGTGTGTGCGTGCGAGGGTGCACGCATGCGTGAGTTCGTGTGTGTGTATGTGTGTGAGTGTGTGCGTGCGCACGCGTGTTTGTGTTTGAGCGTACGCACATGATTGTATGCGCGCGTGCGTGTGTGTGTCCATGTGCATTTGTCTATACGCGTATGTGTGTGTGTCTGTATGTGTGTGTGTGTATGTACGTGTGTGTGAATGCACACGCGTGTGTGTGTTTGTGTGTGTGCGCGCGTGTTCGTGTTTGTGTGTCAGTGTGTACGCGCACGTGTGTGTGTGCGTGTGCGCGCACATGTGTGTGTGCGTGTGCGCGCACATGTGTGTTTGTCTGTGTGTATGTGTTTTTGTGTGTGTGTGTTTGCATGTGTGTGTGTGTGTCTATGTGTGTGTGTGTGTTTGTGTGTGTGTGAGAGAGTGTGCGCGCACGTGTGTGTCTGTGTGCTTGTGTGTGTGTCTGTGTATGCACGCGCGTGTTTGTGTGCACGCAAGTGTATGAATGCGTCTGTGTGTGTGTACGTGTGTGTGAGTGTGTGCGCGTGCGCACGTGTGTATCTGGTTGTACTCGCCTGTGTGCGCACGCGTGTGTGTGTGTATGCGTGTGTGCGTGTGGGTGTGTGGGTGTGTGGGTGTGCGTGTGTGTGTGTGTGCGAGCGGCGTGCGTTAGTGCATGCGTGCGTGCATATGTGTGTGCGTGAGTGCGCGCACGCGTGTATCTATGTGTGTGTGTGTGTGTCTGTGTATGCTCACACGCGTGTTTGTGTAGGCGTTTGTGTGTCTGTGTGTGTCTGTGCGTGTGTGTGCGTGCGTGTGTATGTGTGTATGTGCGCGCACGCGTGTCTGTGTTTGAGCACGTGCGCGCGCGTGTTCGTGTGTGTGTGTGCGCGCACGTGTTTTTGTGTGGATGTGCGGGTGTGTCTATATGTGTGTGTGTGCACGTGCATGTGTGTGTGCGTGTGTGTGTATGTGCGTGCGAGCGTGCATGTGTGTGTGTGTGTCTAAAAGCGTACGCACACGCGCGCGCGTGTGTTTTTGGTGTGCACGCACGTGTGTGTGCGTATATGTGTGTGTGTATGTGTGTATGCACGTGTGTGTGTGCGCTCGCGTGTGTATGTGCGTGCGTGTGTGTTTGTGTGTTCACGGGAGTGTTTGTGTGCAAGCGAGTGCGTGTGTGTGTGTGTGTATGCGTGTGAGTGCACGAACGCGTGCGTGTGTGTGTGTGCGCACGCGTGTGTGTGTGCGTGTGCGTGTGTGTATGCGTGTGAGTGTCTAGATGGGTGCACGCGCGTGTGTGTGCATGTGTGTGCGTGGGTGTGTATATGTGTGTATGAGCGACATGCATTAGTGCATACGTGCTTGCGTGTGTGTGTGTGTTTGTGCGCGTGTACGTGTGTGTATGCGCGCGCGTGTGTTTGTGGGTGTGTCTGCGCATGGGTGCGTGTGTGCGCGTGGGTGCCTGCGTGTGCGTTCGTGTGGGTGAAGTTGTGCGCGCACACGCGCGCATGTGTTTGTATGTGCGTGCGTGCGTGTGTATGTGTGTGTGTTTGCGCACGTGCTTGCGTGTGTGTGTGTGAGTGTGCGCACGCGTATGTATGTGTGCATGCGCTTGTGTGTGTGCGTGTATGCGCGCACATGTGTGGGTGTGTGTGCGTGCGTGCACGTGTTTGTGTTTATGTATCTGTCTGTGTGTGTATGTCAGAGAGTGTGAGCACGCGTGTGCGTGTGTGTGAGTTTGCGTGCGCGTGTGTATGCGGGAGCGCACGCGCTCACGCATGTGTTTGTGTGTGTGTGTGTGTGTGAATACGTGAGTGCGTGTGTATATGTGTGTGTGTGTGCGCATGTGCATGTGTGTGTGTGTGAGTGTGTGCGCACGTGTGTGTGTGTGTGTGGGTGTGCGGGTGTGTGTGTGTGTACACGCACGCGTGTGTTCGTGTGTGTATGGGTGTGTGTATCTGCGTGCGTGCGAGCGTGCATGTGTGTGTGTATGTGTGTGTGTGTGTGAAAGCATGCGCACGCGCGCGCTTGTGTGTTTGGGTGTGCGCACATGTGTGTGTGTGTGTGTGTGTGCTTGCGTGTGTATTTGTGTGTGCACGGGCGTGTTTGTTTGCAAGCGAGTGCGTGTGTGTGTATGTGTGTGAGAGTGCGCGCACGTGTGTTTGTGTGTATGTGCGAGCGTGAGCATACGCGTGTGTGTGTGTGTGCGTGTCTGTGTGTGTGTGTATGCGTGTTCGTGTGTGTGTGTGCACGCACGTGTTTGTGTGCATGTGAGTCGGTGTGTGCATGCGTGTGTTTGCGTGTGTGTCTGTGTGTGCATGCGTATATGTGTGTGTGTGTGTGCGTACCTGCGTGTGTGTGTGTGTGTGCGTGTGTATGTGTCTGCGCAGGTGTGTGTGTAGATGTGTGCGCGCACGCACGTTTATGTGTGTAAGCGTGTGTCCATACGTGCATGCACGCGTGAGTGTGTGCGTGCGGCGTGCGTGAGTGCTTGCCTGCGTGCGCGTGTGTGTGTGTGTGTGTGTCTGCGTAGGTGTGTGTTCAGATGTGTGTGTGTGCTTGTAGACGTGTGTGTGTGTTTGTAAAAGCGCGTCCGAGCGCGCGCGCGCGTTTGTTTGTGTGCGCAGGCGATTAAGTGTGTGTGCACGCATGTGTTCGTGTGTTTTTGTGTCTGTGAGTGTGTGTTTATGTACGCACGTGATTAAGTGTGTGTGCGCGCATGTGTTTGTGCGTGTGTGCACGCGTGTGTTTGTGTGTGTGTGCGCATGTGTTTGTTTGTGTGTGTCTATGTTTCACGCACGCACGCGTGCGAGTGTGTGTCTGCGCAGGTGTATGTGTGAGTGTCAAGGTATGCACGTACGTGTGTGTGTGTATGTGCTCATGGGTGTGTGCGTGCCTGCGTGTGCGTGTGTGTGGGCACGTGTGTGTGAGTGTTTGCGTGCAGACGCGCGCGTGTGTTTGTGTGTCTGTGAGTATGTGTGCGTGTGTGTGTGCGTGCGTGCGTATGTGTGTGTGTGCGCACACGTGTGTATGTTTGCACGCGCATGTTTGTGTTTGTGTGTGTGTGCGCGCACGTGCTTGCGTGTGTGTGCGCGCACGTGCTTGCGTGTGTGTGTGTGTGTGTGTGAGTGTTTGCACGCGCGCGTGTGTGTATGTGCATGCGCGAACGTGTGTGTGTTTGTGTGTCTGTGTGTGTATGTGAGAGAGTGTGAGCACGCGTGTGCGAGTGCGTTTGCGCGCGTGTGTGTGTGTGGGAGCGCGCGCGCGAATGCATGTGTTTGTGTATGGGGGGTGCGTGAGTGCGTGTGTGTATGTGCGTGTGTGTGTGCGCACGCGTGTGTGTCTGTGAGTGCGCACGCGTGTGTATGTGTGTGTGTGAGTGAGGGTGTGCGAGTGTATGTTTGTATGTGTGAGGGTGTGTGGGTGTGTGTGTGTGTGCATGCGGGCGTGTGTGTGTGTGTGTATGCGTGTGTGTGTGTGTGTAAGTGTGCGTGCGAGCGTGCATGTGAGTACGCACGCGCGTGCATGTATGTTTGGGTGTGCGCGCATGTGTGTGTGTTAGAGAGAGAATGTGTGCGCACACGCGTCTTTGTGTGTCTGTGCGTGTGAGTGTGTATGTGTGCGTGTGTGTGTGTGTGCATGCGCGTTTGTGTATGTGTTTGTTTGTCTGTGCGTGTCTGTGCGTGTGTGTGCATGCGTGTGTATGTGTGTATGTGCGCGCACGCGTGTTTGTGTGTGAGGACGCGCGCGTGTGTTTGTTTGTGTCTGTGTGTGTGTGCGCGCGCACGTGTGTGTGTGTGTGTGTGTGTGTGCGAGTGCACGTGTGTGTGTATCTGTGTGTGTGTTTGTGTGTGTGTGAGAGAGAGAGTGTGAGCATGCGCGCATGTTTGTGTGCGTGTGTGTGTGTGTCTGTGTGTGCACGTGCGTGTGTATGTGTGTGTGCGTGCGTGTGTATGTGTGTGTGTGTGTTTGCGCACGTGCTTGCGTGTGTGTGTGTGTGTGAGTGTGCGCACGCGTGTGTATGTGTGTGTGTGTGTGTGTGTGTGCATGCGCTTGTGTGTGTGCGTGTGTGTGTGTGCGTGTATGCGTGCACATGTGTGGGTATGTGCGCGTGCGTGCACGTGTGTGTGTTTATGTATCTGTGTGTGTGTATGTCAGAGAGAGTGAGCACACGTGTGCGTGTGTGTGAGTTTGCGCGCGCGTGGGTGCGCTCACACGCGCGTGTGTGTGGGAGCGCACGCGCTCACGCATGTGTTTGTTTGTGTGTGTGTGTGTGGATGCGTGAGTGCGTGTGTATATGTGTGTGTGTGTGCGCATGTGCATGTGTGTATGTGAGTGTGTGCGCACGTGTGTGTGTGTGTGGGTGGGTGTGCGGGTGTGTGTGTGTGTGTGTGTACACGCACGCGTGTGTTCTTGTGTGTATGGGTGTGTGTATCTGCGTGCGTGCGAGCGTGCATGTGTGTGTACGTGTGCATGTGTGTGTGTGTGTGTGTGAAAGCATACGCACGCGGGCGCTTGTGTGTTTGGGTGTGCGCACATGTGTGTGTGTGTGTGCGCGTGCGTGTGTGTGTGCACGTGTGAGTGAGTGTGTGCATGCATGCGTGCGTGTGTGTGTGTGTGTGTGTGTGTGTGTGTGTGTGTGCTTGCGTGTGTGTATGTGTGTGCACGGGCGTGTTTGTGTGCAAGCGAGTGCGTGTGTGTGTGTGTGTGAGTGCGCGCACGTGTGTTTGTGTGTATGTGCGAGCGTGTGCACACGCGTGTGTGTGCGTGCGTGTCTGTGTGTGTGCGTGTGCGTGTTCGTGTGTGTGTGCACGCACGTGTTTGTGTGCACGTGAGTCAGTGTGTGCATGTGTGTGTTTGCGTGTGTGTCTGTGTGTGCGTGCGTATATGTGTGTGTGTGTGCGTGCGTACCTGCGTGTGTGTGTGTGTGTGTGCGTGTGTATGTGTCTGCGCAGGTGTGTGTGTATATGTGTGCGCGCACGCGCACAAGCGCACGGGCGTTTGTGTGTGTAAGCGTGTGTCCATACGTGCATGCACGTGTGAGTGTGAGCATGCGACGTGCGTGAGTGCTTGCGTGCGTGCGTGCGTGTGTGTGTGTGTGCGTAGGTGTGTGTTCACATGTGTGTGTGTGTGTGCTCACAGGCGTTTGTGTGTTTATAAAAGCGCGTCTGAGCGCGCGCGCGCGTGTGTTTGTGTGCGCAGGCGCACCATGTGTTTTTGTGTCTGTGAGTGTGTGTTTATGTACGCGCGTGATTAAGTGTGTGTGCGCGTGTGTGTTTGTGTGTGTGTGCGCGCGCGTGTTTGTGTGTGTGTGTGCGCATGTGGTTGTTTGTGTGTGTCTATATTGAGAGCACGCGCGCGCGCGAGTATGTGTCTGCGCAAGTGTATGTGTGAGTGTCAAGGTATGCGCGTATGTGTGTGTGTGTATGTGTGCATGGGTGTGTGCGTGCCTGCGTGTGCGTGTGTGTGGGCATGTGTGTGTGAGTGTTTGCGTGCAGACGCGCGCGTGTGTTTGTGTGTCTGTGAGTATGTGTGTGTGTGTGTGTGCGTGCGTATGTGTGTGTGTGCGCACACGTGTGTATGTTTGCACGCACATGTTTGTGTTTGTGTGTGTGCGCGCACGTGCTTGCGCGCGCGTGTGTGTGTGTGTGTGTGTGTGTGAGTGTGTGCACGCGTGTGTGCGTGTGTGTGTGTATGTGCATGCGCGAACGTGTGTGTGTTTTTGTGTCTGTGTGTGTATGTGAGAGAGTTTGAGCACGCGTGTGCGAGTGCGTTTGCGCGCGTGTGTGCGTGTGTGTGTGGGAGCGCACGCGCGGATGCATGTGTTTGTGTATGGGGGTGCGTGAGTGCGTGTGTGTATGTGTGTGTGTGTGTGTGTGCACGTGCGTGTGTCTGCTAGTGCGCACGCGTGTGTATGTGTGTGTGTGAGTGAGGGTGTGCGGGTGTATGTTTGAGTGTGTGTGGGTGTGCGAGTGTGTGTGTGTATGTGCATGCGGGCGTGTGTGTGCATGTGTGTGTGTATGCGTGTGTGTGTGTAAGTGTGCGTGCGAGCGTGCATGAGCATACGCACGCGCGTGCGTGTGTGTTTGGGTGTGCGCGCATGTGTGTGTGTTAGAGAGAGAATGTGTGCGCACACGCGTCTTTGTGTGTCTGTGCGTGTGAGTGTGTGTGTGTGTGCGTGTGTGTGTGTGTGTGTGCATGCGCGTTTGTGTATGCGTTTGTGTGTCTGTGTGTGTCTGTGCGTGTGTGTGCATGTGTGTGTATGTGTGCATGTCTGCGCACGGGTGTCTGTGTGCGAGAACGCGCGCGTGTGTTTGTTTGTTTGTGTGTGTGTGCGCACGTGTGTGTGTGTGTGTGTGTGCGCGAGTGCACGTGTGTGTGTATCTGTGTGTGTGTTTGTGTGTGTGTGTGTGAGAGAGAGAGAGAGAGTGTGAGCATGCGCGCGTGTTTGTGTGCGTGTGTGTGTGTGTCTGTGTGTGCACGCGCGTGTTTGTGTGCGTGTGTGTGTGCACGCGCGTTTTTGCACGCACGCGAGTGTATGTGCGCGTCTGTGTGTGGGTGCGTACGTGTGTGTATGTGTGTGCGTGCGCACGTGTGAGTCTGGTTGTGCGCGCCCGTGTGTGCATGCGTGTGCGTGTGTGCGTGTGTGTGTGTATGCGTGTGTGTGTGTATGTGTTTGCACGAGTGTGTGTGTGTGTGTGCGAGCGACGTGCGTTAGTGCATGGATGCGTGCGTGCGTGTGTATGTGTGTGCGCGCGTGTGGTTGTGCATGCCAGCACGTGTGCGTGTGTGTTTGTGTGTGTCTGTGTGTGCGTGCACGTGTGTTTATGTGTGTGTGTCTAAGTGTGCGTGCACGTGCGTGTGTATGTGTGTGTATGTGTGTGTCTCTGTGCAGGTGTGTGTGTGTGTGTGCGTGTTTGTGTGTGTGTGTGCCTGCGTCTTTGTGTGTGTGTGTGTGTGTACGTGTGTGTGCATGCGAGGATGCACGCATGCGTGAGTTCGTGTGTGTGTGTATGTGTGTGCGTGTGCGCGTGCGCACGCGTGTGTGTGTTTGAGCGCACGCGCATGATTGTGTGCGCGTGCTTGTGTGTGTGTCCATGTGCGTTTGTGTATACGCGTATGTGTGTGTGTCTGTGCGTGTGTGTGCGTATGTATGTGTGTGTGTGTGGGAATGCGCGCGCATGTGTGTGTTTGTGTGTGTGCGCGCGTTGTCGTTTTTGTGTGTCAGTGTGTACGTGTACGTGTAGGTGAGTGTGCGCGCGCATATGTGTGTTTTCTGTGTGTATGTGTTTGCGCGTGTGTGCGTGTGTGTGTGTCTCTGTGTGTGTGTGTGTGTTTGTATGTTTGTGAGAGAGAGTGTGTGCATGTGTGTGTCTGTGTGCTTGTGTGTGTGTCTGTGTGTGCACGCGCGTGTTTGTGTGCACGCAAGTGTATGTATGCGTCTGTGTGTGTGTGTGTGTGTACGTGAGTGTGTGTGTGCGCGTGTGTGTGTGTCTGGTTGTACTCGCCTATGTGCACACATGTGTGTGTGTGTGTGTGTATGCGTGTGTGCGTGTGTTTATGCACGAGTGTGTGTGTGTGCGTGTGCGTGTGTTATGCACGAGTGTTTATGTGTGTGTGCGAGCGACGTGCGTTAGTGCATGCGTGTGTGTGTGTGTGTGTGTGTGCGAGCGGCGTGCGTTAGTGTATGCGTGCGTGCGTGTGTGTGTGTGAGTGCGCGCACACGTGTGTCTATGTGTGTGTGTCTGTGTATGCACACACGCGCGTTTGTGTAGGCGTTTGTGTGTCTGTGTGTGTCTGTGCGTGTGTGTGCGTGCGTGTGTAAGTGCGTATGTGCGCGCACGCTTGTCTTTGTCTGAGCACGCGCGCGCGTGTTAGTGTGTTTGTGTGCGCGCACGTGTGTGCGCGCGCGCACGTGTGTGTTTGTGTGGATGTGCGTGTGTGTGTGTGTGCATGTATGTGCGTGTGTGTGTATGTGCGTGCGAGCGTGCATGTGTGTGTGCGTGCGTGTGCATGCGCGTGGGTCTAAAAGCGTAAGCACACGCGCGCGCGTGTGTGATTTGGTGTGCGCGCACGTGTGTGTGCGTGTGTGTGCGTATGTGTGTGCGTGTGTGTATGTGTGTATGCACCTGTGTGTGTGTGTGTGCGCGCGTGTGTATGTGCGTGTGTGTATGTTTGTGTGATCACAGGAGTGTTTGTGTGCAAGCAAGTGCGTGTGTGTGTGTGTGAATGCACGCACGCGTGTGTGTGTGCGTGTGTGTGTGTATGCGTGTGTGTGTCTGGACGGGTGCACGCGTGTGTGTGTGCATGTGTGTGCGCGGGTGTGTATGTGTTTGTGCGAGCGGCATGTGTTAGTGCATACGTGCTTGCGTGTGTGTATGTGTGCGCATGTGTGTGTCCGTGTGTGTGTATCTGTGTTTTTGTGTGTGTGAGAGAGCATGCGCGCGTGTGTTTGTGTGTGTGTGTGTGTGTGAGAGAGAGAGAGAGAGAGAGTGTGAGCATGTGTGTGTGTCTGTGTGTGTGTGTGTGTGTATGTGTGTGCACGCGAGTGGGTGTGTGCGTGCCTGCATGTTTGTGTGCGCGTGTGTGTGTGAGTGTCCGTGCGTGCGTGCGCGCGTGCGTGCGTGCGCGTGTGTATGTGTGTATGGGCAGGGGTGTGTGTGTGTGTATGTACGCGCAGGCATGTGTGTGTTTGTGTGAGCGCACCCGATAGCGCGCGCGTGCCGTGTTTTTGTGTGTGCGTGTGTGTGTACGCACGTGTGTGTGTCTGTGTGTGTGTGTGTGTCTGTGTACACGCGTGTGTTTATATGTGTGCGTGCGCGTGTGTTTGTGTGTGTCTGAGTTGCGCGCACGCGTGTGTGTGTGTGTCTGCGCAGGTGTGTGTGTGTCTGTGTATGCGCGTGTGTGTGTTTGTGAGTGTGTCTGGGTAGGGATGTGTGTGTGTGTGTGTGTGCGAGTGGGTGCGTGCGTGTGCGTTCGTGTGCGCACGTGTGGGTAAGCGTGTGTGCGCAGCGCACGCTTGTGTTTGTATATCTGTTTTTGTGTGCGTGCGTGCGTGTGTATGTGTGTGTGTGTGTGTGTTTGCGCACGTGCTTGCGCGTGTGTGTGTGTGTGTGTGTGAGTGTGCGCACACGTGTGTATGTGTGTGTGTGTGCATGTGCTTGTGTGTGTGCGTGTGTGTGTGTGCATGTATGCGCGCACATGTGTGGGTATGTGCGCGTGCGCGCACGTGTGTATGTTTATGTGTCTGTGTGTGTGTATGTCAGAGAGTGTGAGCACGCGTGTGCGTGTGTGTGGGTTTGCGCGCGCGCGTGTGTGTGGGAGCGCACGCGCTCACACATGTGTCTGTGTGTGTGGATGCGTGAGTGTGTGTGTGTATGTGTTTGTGTGCGCACGTGCATGTGTGTGTGTATGTGTGTGTGCACGTGTGTGTGGGGGGTATGCGGGTGTGTGTGTGTGTGTACACGCACGCGTGTGTTCGTGTGTGTATGGGTGTGTGTATCTGCATGCGTGCGAGCGTGCATGTGTGTGTGTGTGTGTGTACGTATGCATGCGTGTGTGTGTAAAAGCGTACTCTCGCGCGCGCTTGTGTGTTTGGGTGTGTGCACATGTGTGTGAGTGTGTGTGTGCGTGCGTGTGTGTGTGCACGTGTGTCTGAGTGCGTGCATGCATGCGTGTGTGCGTGTGTGTGTATGTGCTTGCGTGTGTGTTTGTGTGTGCACAGGCGTTTTTGTGTGCAAGCGAGTGCGTGTGTGTGAGAGAGTGCACGCACGTGTGTGAGTGTGTGCGTGCGCGCGCGTGTGCGCACGCGTGTGTGTGTGCGTGTGTGCGTGTGTGTGTGTGTGTGTGTGCGTGTGTGCGTGTGCGTGTTCGTGTGTGTGTGTTTGTGTGTTCACGCACGTGTTTGTGTGAGTCGGTGTGTGCATGCGTGTGTTTGCGTGTGTGTCTGTGTGTGCATGTGTATACGTGTGTGTGTGTGTGTGCCTGTGTGTGTGTGTGTGTGCGTGTGTATTTGTCTGCTCATGTGTGTGTGTATATGTGTACGCGCACGCGTACAAGCGCGCGCGTGTGTGTAAGCGTGTGTCCGTGCGTGCATGCACGCGTGAGTGTGTGCGTGCGGCGTGCGTGAGTGCTTGCGTAGGTGTGTGTGTGTGTCTGCGCAGGTGTGTGTTCACATGTGTGTGTGTGTGCTCGCAGGCGTGTGTGTGTTTGTAAAAGTGATGCGTGTTTTTCGCAAGTGTACGAATCACGTCAAAGTAATATAAAAGATTATCGAATCCACAGAGACCAAGTGTCAATCTATCGTACCTGTTGTTATGGTGTTTATCTAAGGCAACTATTTTTAAGGGTTTTAGTAAGGGTGCAATGGTAAATAAAATTATAATTTTAAATAATAAATAAAAGACAGGCTCGAATGTAATTCACGTAATCAATGATAATCCAGTACTTGTTAATGGAACTACTTATGGGCAATGTTTTCTCCTTTGAAAAGAACTAATTTAACAGGAACTGTCGCTTTCGCGTATTCAGAACCGAGTTGTACTCTCTAATCAACCCCTCCTATTGTCACGGATAAAAAGGTGCGTACTGCGTTAGAGTAGTAAACCTATTTTTAAAAAATATAGTTTCTTAACAAAGTTGAAAAGTATTTTAACCTGGACTTCTTAGCAAAAAGAGGTTCTTATGAACCAGACTCTAAATCTCATAACGCGTCCGAAAATCGTTTTAAAATCTCTTTTCTTTTTAATCTAAAAACTCCTAATGAACTATACAAAGCGCTTTTGGTTGTTTTTGAAATAGTTAAAAACAATTACTTGAATTGAAAGATAAAATAGCCCTTAGGTGTTTCCACGAACAATTATACTGATTACTGGTTTAATTACGATCCTTACATTCTAACCTTTATGGGATTAGTTAGACATGATAAAGTAAATATTCTTTTTATAGTTTTTCTTATGAGTAATTTAAAGCGAGTGCGGGAAGTAAACAAAGTAAATGTGCGAGTGCGGGAAGTAAACAAAGTAAATGTGCGAGTGCGGGAAATAAACAACGTAAATGTGCGAGTGCGGGAAATAAACAACGTAAATGTGCGAGTGCGGGAAATAAACAAAGTAAAGTGCGAGAAAATAAATAAAAGTAAAGCAATGCGGAAAAATAAAATACTAACTGGAATTAAAATGGCGGCAGGATTAACTTCCTCCAGAGTGCTCCAAAACTCGAACCACAGACAGATTACAGACTCGATCACTCGATTGCAGAGGCACCCCGATGTGGAATGGCAACTGCTTTATAACTGATATATGCCTAGAGAATTCTAAGTCTGGATGAAGAAAAACGAAAATCTAAGGTCCTATTTATAGGAGAAACTGAAAGCATGAAATGACCGGGACGCCCCTCCACTAAAAAGTGGAGGTTATGAAATTTTGCCTTGTGGCGCCCGCCACAAGGTCATGGCGCCCGCCATGGTCCCTACAGGGGATGATGGAGTGGGGATCGTGGGTCTTGGAGGTTGAGGAGTGGTCTTGAGACGTGGCCACGTCATGGCTAACCCCATGGCGCCCGCCACGGTGGGTGCCGCAAGTGCAAAATGCTGAATTTCTAGGTTTTCGTCCGTTTTCACTCCTTTTTCGCTCCTTTTCCCGATTCAAGCTCCGATTATTATAAAAACCTGAAAACATAAGAAAACAAAGCAATAACAAAGCAAAACAACAATAAAATCTAAGAATGCATGCGAAATCGGAGTCAGAAATACGGTGAATTTTAGTGTGATCAAATTCTCCCACACTTAAACCTTTGCTTGTCCTCAAGCAAACATTAAAGCTTAAGAAAATATGGTGTCAACACTTGTCTTTGGGCTAAAGGGATTCTAAGTTCAAGTCAGGATGCAGTGACAGATACTAACTAAGTGAACCAAGGGTACCATAGTAACACAAACACAAACTTCAATCCTATATTAACCACTCCATGTCATCCCACGATACCTAGGCCTATCTTCTCATCTTTTTGTGTCCTTTTCATTCAGGCGCAATCACATTAAGCCCGTTATCCGTACATGCTTCATAGTAGAGTGACCGGTTAGTGATTCTGATCCATAACATAAGGTTTCTGGCACATAAGCATGTGTAAACCTGTTTTTATTTCGCCTAAATGTAGCTGCGGGGGATCGGATCGTAATCCGCCCTACCAAGTTCAGTGCCAGATACCTCTGAACCAACTAACAATAGGTGACTTGCAATTTTTTTTCTTTTTGTGGCAAAAAATTTTTTCTTCTCTTTTTTCGGTTTAAATGACTTTGTGAGGGTCACCTATACCAGAGTTTGCCTTTTTTTTCTTTTTTTATTAGCACTGGATCATTCACTTATATTCATCGGCCCCCTACGTAGAGTATGCTTAGGCCGGAGCTGACTGCTAAAATAAACTACTTAGGACAATTTTTTGAATGATAGTAAAGGCCATGGTGGTGGGGTTTAGGAGTGATTCCTATATTCAAGAGGTCTATGGTGCTAAAATGGTTCTGATGTTTCAAAAAGTTGACCTAAGTCACCACATCCTAATCTAAACCTGTCTCAAAGCCCAAAAAACATGTGAAACAACATTGTTTTCTTTTTAAAAATTTTCTGGTAAGGCTAAGGAAATGGGAAAAAATGAAGATGAACTAAAAAGACACTATACTGGTGACTCGTCAGACTCATGCATTATCTAAGAAAAATAAATTACTGAAAAGGGAAATAACTGAAAGGAAATTAACTAAAAAGGGAAATAACAAAAAGCAATAAAATCCCCTCCCACACTTAAATCGAACATTGTCCCCAATGTTTCGAAATAAGATAAGGGGGGTAACCTGGAAAAAGACTACTGAGGAGGGGCACTGGTGCCTTCGCCGTCCTGATGTGATGGTCTGAAACGACGGGATCTACTACGATGCTGGTCCCTCCGGTCGAGTCGTGCTGATAAAGCAGCCTGAGCACTCCGGACCTCTCGAAGGTTACCCAAGATGGAACCCTGAGTAGCCTCTATAAGCTGGTAGTGTCGGCTGTTGAACTCTCTCTGACGGTTCTGCTCTAATGAAATATCGTTCAAGGTACGGCAAACGTTGCTATAAGCACGATCCGAAACCAATCGCGATTGTTGCATGAAGCTCATATTGTCCGTCAGCTGCTGTGAAATAGTAGAGAGAAGGCCATCACGCCTTTCTTCTCTAGCTGTCATATCACGCCACATCTCCTCGGTGACAAAGAATCCAGGAGCAGTACCTGCAACAGGGTTAGAGGAAGATGGTGCAGTGTGTGACTGTGAAGGACGATGGGGGGACATGTGAGGGATGGGAGACTGCTCTCTCCGATCATACTCATCATCAGTGTCATGTGCCTCCCCATCGGGAATATTAGGAGGAAGTGGACCCAAAACACGTGGAGCATTAAGATCATAGGTCCAGTTCCTTTCATCACGTACATCAGTACGTCTACTGCATGGTAAAGCAACAGATGGGATAGCTACCCCATGAACCATCAACTCATAACCACCTTCTCTCCTTGTTCGGCACAATTTCATGTCTTTCAGAAATTTTAAATTAATTGTGCGAGGAGGTAGTGGTTCAAGTGTAGCTATCTCATCATTCAGGCCAAGAGCCCGAGCAATAGACGTAACAAGCCCTCCAAAAACAATCGGTCCTGTTTTATTAGTAAATAAAGTCATGTGGGCAAGCATAAACGGGACCGGATTGATGTGGGTTCTAGTGAGGCATCCTTGCAAAAATAGGAGTTCACGAGCATTAACCTTGTTTGGACTTTCCCGGCCAAAAATAGTACATGCCAAAAGAAGTCTAAAAACTCTTATGGCCGGGTTGTGAATGGTCGACGCAAGTATCCCTTCAAAAGAATTAATTGAAGTACTTGAAAGCCTTAGCCAGAAGGTAAATACCTCGGCCGACCATTCAGCATCCAAAGGTGCCTCACAAATCGAACCTTCCCTATGAGGGATTCCTAACAAATCTGCTAGCTCATTGGTACTGAATTCATATTCAATTCCAAACAGTCTAAAAATAACAGTACCGACAGTGCTAGCAGTGTTAGGACTGACAGTGTATATCAAAGAACTCAAAAACTCAGTTGTCAGCCTCTCATAGGTAGGTTCCTGATTAATGAAAATATTATGCAAGCTTAGAAATTCTAATAAATTAAAAACACTATGATAAATACCCAAAGCATACAGACAGTTATCGTCGACGTACCTAGTCGAGAGGATTTCTCGACTTTGAAGCCTCTGAATAATTTTCCGTTGCCTTTCACCCGGTCTTCCATCACGAAGAATAAATCCGTTGAACTCCATTGTTGAAAAGCTCCTTAGGTAGTGAAAATAGTAGAAAAGTGGTTTATGAGGGGAATGATAAAGTTTTGATTTTTTTTGGTTTTTGATGGATGAAAATGGAAATGGATGTTGGATATGTTTTATGGATGGAGGGTATTTTGGAAATGGGGGAGCTTTAATGGGGTTCAAGGAGGATTTGGAAGGTTGGAAAAATGGGTTTTTGGTGAAGAAAGGGATGAAAATGGTGGAAATGGGGATTGAATCCCGTATTTGTTTGTTGATACGGTGTGGCGCCCGCCACAGGGCCTATGGCGCCCGCCACAAGGCCAATTCCTGGGCCTTGTGGTTTTGGATCCTCCTTTGGGCCTTCCTTGCACCTTTGTCTTCCGGGGGGTCTGAATAGCATTTTCTTCTTCTTTTCAAGGCATTGGCTTGCATATTTTTGTCTTATATATTTTTTTCTTTGCACGATAAAAATTAAAAATCAAAAAAGAAAAAGAAAAATAAAAATTAGTGCATAATATGTATATATATAAGGAATTCAAAGTGCATGAAAATATAAAAGCTGCAATAAAGTAAAATATGTCTGGAAGTGCGATAAATAAAACGAAGTTAAATACTAGGGTAGTGCTGTCAGGGTGGAATGAGTCATGTGGTAGGTTTCTTATCCTGGCTTGATCCACGAATCTCAGCTATCTCCCTCCGAAGCTCGTCGATCGCCTGATGTAGAGCATCGGTCTCCGAGGCATGAGTGAGATCAGAAACCTGCATCTGTAACTCTAAGTCTGCCACTTCCTGCTTGAGCAGGGCAGTCTCCTTGCGGAGCTCATAAATCTGTGTTTGTAGGTCGGGTGGCTGCAGAGACATATTGTTAGACATAACAGTGATTCGGGGAGTAAGAGGTGTAGGAGTGTACTCAGCGGCGGGAGGCGATTTCGGCTCTTCGACAGTCTCTCCATAACCCTCTAGAGCATAACTCCAATTGGCAGGATCATGGACACTGGTCATCAGCGGATCTGGTAATGTAAAGTAGTGTATCGCTTCACCGTCGATCAGCAATCTAAACATGTTGGGCTCAAAAGAAGCCCTCCTCATCAGTCCTCTATCAAGACAAAAATCAATATCCAGGGTGGTGTAGCAGCAGAAGGTCCTGAGGTGCAATAGCTTGCGAGACAAACCCAATGCAGTAGCAATCTGTGTAACAATCCCACCGACATGGATGATTCCTACTGATGATCTGGCAACACTAGCAAGGCCCTTCAGTAGAAAGTTTCCACAAGCAACAGGGCGAGACTGAGTCGCACAAAACAGTAGGAAAATCTCCTCTTCACTTAGCAGTGTCTCTGTATCTGGAAAACCTAGGAAAGAATGTGCTAGAATCATCTGGAAGTACCTCAATGCAGGGTTGTGGATTACCTGAGAAAACTGGGTAGAAGGATCTTGGCTCCCTCCGCCTGATATTTTAGTCCAAAACTTTTCCACTTCTCTGCTCATAAAATACCCCATCGGAGTCTCTGGAATAGCATCAGGAGTAGTCTGGAAACCTAGTAAATCACCAAACCCTTTGTGAGAGAATGAGTAGTCAATCCCGAACAACCTGAAAACAGCGAGTCCATCGGGTCCAGCCCAAGGGTCATGATGAAACGAGCTGAGGAACTCAAGGGTCAAGTTCCTATAAGTGTTGTTCCTGTCGTCAAACTGGTCCCACTGGAGTTGATGGCATAAAAATCTGACGCTTGGCTCTATCCCCAAGGCATCCATGCAGTCATGGTCAGGGTACCTGGTAGGAGCCATAGGGCGTCTCATGTGAACATAGTAACGCTCTCTCTGTGCATCATCTCTAAAGGCCACGTGCATGTCATCAGGGTTCTGCATTCTGTACAAGGTTAGCAAACAAGTCCTGAAAGCACATAAAACATTCAATCGTGAGTCCTGACATAATAATAAAATAAACAAATTAAAATAAAGTAAAAATAAAAAGTACAAAAATAAGAAAAACCATGGGTTGCCTCCCATGCAGCGCTTGTTTAACGTCATTAGCTCGACGACCGATATTTAAACATCATTGGAAGGATATGGTGGATCACTCAGAGTATGACAGGTGTATGTTGTTGGAATGTCACCTCCTTCGTAGGGCTTCAACCTCTGTCCATTGACTATGAACGGTTTACATGTTTGGTTCTTGATTTCAATAGCACCGGATCTCAGGATCATAGATACTTTGAAAGGGCCAGTCCATCTCGAACGGAGTTTACCTGGAAATAGTCGTAACCTGGAATCGAACAGGAGAACAGGATCTCCTATTTTGAAGTCTCTTCTTATGATTCTTTTGTCATGCCAAGCTTTTGTTCTTTCTTTGTATATGATGGCATTTTCGTAGGCAGATTGTCTGAGCTCTTCTAATTTGTGGATATCAAGGATACGTTTCTCACCAGCTGTCAGGTAATCCAAATTCAAAGTTTTGATGGCCCAATAGGCCTTATGCTCCAACTCAAATGGTAAGTGACATGATTTTCCATAGACCAGTTGATAAGGGGTTGTTCCTATAGGAGTTTTGAAAGCGGTTCTATAGGCCCATAATGCTTCTTGAAGTTTCTGCGACCAATCTTTTCTAGATATAGAGACAGTCTTCTCGAGGATTTGTTTTATCTCCCTATTAGATACTTCCACTTGTCCATTGGTCTGTGGGTGGTATGGTGTTGCTACTCTATGCTTAACTCCATACTTGCTTAAAAGTTTATCAAATATTCTCGATATGAAGTGTGATCCTCCATCACTTATGACTAAACGGGGTGTTCCAAACCTGGGAAATATATAATTCTTGAATAATTTGATGACTACTCTGGTGTCGTTTGTGGGTGCGGCGATAGCTTCAATCCATTTAGACACGTAGTCAACAGCTACTAATATGTACTGATTTCCAAAAGATGGTGGGAACGGTCCCATAAAGTCTATACCCCATACGTCGAAGAGTTCTACTTCTTGGATATTTCTTAACGGCATTTCATTATGTCTTGAAATATTTCCTGTGCGTTGGCATCTGTCACACTTGACAATGAAAGCATGGACATCACGCCACATAGTAGGCCAGAATAGGCCAGCTTGAAGAATCTTGGCGTAGGTCTTAGATGTGCTTGCATGTCCACCATAGGGTGCAGAGTGACAATGCTCAATTATATTATTTACCTCTTCTTCTGGAACACAACGGCGGAAAATGCCATCTTTACCTCTCTTGAAAAGAAATGGATCGTCCCAATAGAAGTTTCTCACATCACTATAGAACTTCTTCTTCTGGTGGTAGTTTAGATCAGGGGGTATGATGTCAGCGGCTAGGTAATTAACAAAATCTGCATACCAAGGTACATTGCTTATAGCTAAGGATTTATGAAATTGCTCATGAGGGTCTGGGTTATCATCTTCAATGGTTTCTAGTTGGGCTATCAGTCTATCGTAGGCAAAATCGTCATTTATGGGTACTGGATCAGGTTTCAGGTATTCTAGCCTAGATAGGTGATCAGCTACCACATTATCAGTGCCTTTCTTGTCACGGATATCCAAATCAAACTCTTGTAATAATAGAATCCATCGAAGTAACCTAGGCTTGGCATCCTTTTTGCTTAGTAAGTAACGAATGGCAGCATGGTCGGTGTAAACTATAATCTTGGCTCCTACTAGATAAGATCTAAATTTGTCTATTGCAAAAACTACAGCTAGGAGCTCTTTTTCGGTTGTTGCGTAGTTGAGCTGTGCAGCGTCTAGGGTTCTACTGGCATAATAAATCACATGTAACTTCTTATCTTTTCTCTGACCTAGAACGGCTCCAACAGCATAATCACTGGCGTCACACATTATCTCAAACGGTTCCGACCAATCAGGGGGTTTCATTATAGGTGCTGAAATCAGAGCTTGCTTCAGAAGATTAAATGCTTCAGTACATTTTTCATCGAAGATGAACTCAGCATCTTTCATTAAAAGACCAGTTAAGGGCTTTGTTATTTTGGAGAAATCCTTGATAAAACGTCGGTAAAATCCGGCATGTCCAAGAAAACTTCTTATCTCCCTGATAGTCTTCGGCGGTTTTAGATTCTCTATGACTTCTATTTTTGCTTTATCTACCTCTATACCTTTTTCGGAAACTATATGTCCTAAAACAATCCCTTCGGTGACCATGAAATGACATTTTTCCCAATTTAGCACAAGGTTTACCTCCACACATCTCTCCAGGATTTTCTCAAGGTTGACAAGACAATTTTTGAAATCTGACCCACAAACTGAGAAATCGTCCATAAATACTTCCATGATTCCATCCAAATAATCAGCAAAGATAGACATCATGCAGCGTTGGAAAGTTGCAGGAGCATTACAAAGTCCAAAAGGCATTCTTCTATAGGCAAAGGTTCCAACTGGGCATGTAAAGGTAGTTTTTTCTTGATCTTCGGGGTGAATAGGTATTTGGAAGAATCCTGAATATCCATCTAAATAACAAAAGTAAGAGTGTCTGGCTAGGCGCTCCAACATTTGGTCTATGAATGGTAATGGGAAATGGTCCTTCCTAGTTGCTTTATTTAATTTTCTATAATCTATGCACATACGCCAACCTCCATCAGTTCTTTTTGCTACAGGTTCGCCCTCCTCGTTTTGCACGACTGTGATGCCTCCCTTTTTAGGTACTACATGCACAGGACTCACCCATTTACTGTCCGAGATCTGATATATTATACCTGCCTCTAGTAACTTAAGAACTTCAGTCTTAACTACAATACTCATTATAGGATTTATTCTACGTTGGTGTTCTCTAGAAGGTTTTGAATCTTCTTCAAGCAAAATCCGATGCATGCATACGGATGGGCTTATTCCTTTTAGATCAGAGATCTTATATCCTAAGGCTGAGGGGTACCTACGTAAAACTTCTAATAATTGATCGGTTTCTTCTTGGTTTAAGGTAGCACTGACTATAACTGGACGGTTCATATCTTCATCAAGAAATTCATATCTCAGGTTTTTAGGCAGTTCCTTAAGTTTTACGGTCGGTTTTATAGGGCAAGGCATAGGATCTGGGGTAAGAGATAAACATTCGTGAAGGTTATCATCAATGTAGGGTGTTTTATAATTGTCATCTTCCAAAATAAGGGTTGATGGCAATTTTATAGATTCAGTTTCTTCTTCTTGTTCTAATTCCCTAATACATTCTTCGATGATATCTAAGGCATAACAAGAATCTCCTATCACAGGTGCCATAAGAAATTTTGACAATATAAATTCTATCTTCTGGCCACCTACCTCAAAAGTTAGTTTTCCCTTTTTAACATCTATTACGGCTCCAGCAGTCGATAAGAACGGTCTACCTAGGAGGATTGGTATGTCGTCATCTTCTTTAATGTCCATGACAACAAAATCAGTAGGTATAAACAGCTGACCTATCCTAACAGGGACGTCTTCAAGTATGCCTATAGGGTATTTAACGGATCTATCGGCTAATTGAAGTGACATCTTAGTAGGTTGTAATTCTCCTAAGTTTAATCTCTCACAAACTGCTAAAGGCATTAAGCTCACACTAGCTCCTAAGTCTAGAAAAGCTTTTTCGATGACATGATTCCCCAAAACACAAGGAATGGAAAAATTTCCGGGATCTTTATCTTTCTTTGCTAACCTATTTTCGGAAATAGAATTACATTCCACGGGTTTCGGATCTTCGAGTCTACGTTTATTTGTAAGTATGTCTTTGAGAAACTTAGCATAAGAAGGTATTTGGGTGATGGCTTCTGTAAAGGGGATTTCTACGTGAAGTTTTTCTATAACCTTAACGAATTTTTGATATTGATTATCGATTTGGGTTTTCTTTAATCTTTGAGGGTAAGGTATTGGTGGTTTGTATGGCAGTGGCGGTACATAGGTTTTATTTTTAGGTTCTTCTCCTTTTTCTTGACTTTCCGGGGTTTCAGGCTTCTCTGGTTCCTTTTCCTCATTCCTCTCAGAAGTTTCGGGCTCACTTAATCTAGGGTTTAAAGGTTCCTTATAAGCGGTTCCACTTCGTAGAGTAATGGCATTAGCTTGCCCTTTCGGGTTTTGTTGAGGTCGTCCAGGGAACTGTCCTCCAGGTGTAGTCTGTGGGGCTTGGTTTAACGCTACCTGAGAGATCTGGGTTTCAAGAATCTTATTATGAGTAATAATTTGATCAACCTTGGTTCCTAACTTGGTAATTAGTTCGTTAACATGGACGTTATGGTTCATGAACTCTTTGTTTTGTTGTTTTTGAGCAACGATAAAATCTTTTACAACTTCCTCAAAGCTCGGGCTAGGTGGTACAGGTTGCATAGGTTGATTTGTTCTAGGGGCTTGGTAACCTTGTTGTCTCGGAGGTGCGGTATTTTGGATAGGGTTATTATTTTTGTAGGAGAAGTTTGGGTGATTCCTCCATCCAGGGTTATATGTGTTTGAAAATGGGTTCCCTTGGGTATAGTTCACTTGCTCAGTGTTGGTTTCATTCAACAGATTGCATTCGGCGGATTGGTGTCCTTGCGTTCCACATATCTCACAATTTGGCGAAACTGCGGCAACAGTATTCGGAGTTGTACACATATGTTCGACTCTAAGGGCCAACGCGTCCATTTTAGCCTGCATCATGTCTATAAAGCTTAGCTCATGTATTCCTCCTTGGGCTTCCTTCTTTTCCACTGTCGCTCGTTCTACTCCCCATGATTGATGGTTTTGGGCCATATCCTCGATAAGGGCACTAGCTTCAGGGTAAGGTTTGTTCATCAGTGCGCCACCAGCGGCAGCGTCGATGGTCATTTTAGTGTTATAAAGAAGTCCATTATAGAAGGTTTGGATGATTAGCCAATTCTCTAAGCCATGGTGTGGGCATGCTCTTAATAGTTCTTTATATCTCTCCCAGGCTTCGAACAACGACTCTCCTTGGTGTTGGGTAAATCTAATTATTAGGTTTCGAAGAAGAGCGGTCTTACTTGGGGGAAAATATCTAGCAAGGAAAACTTTTCTAAGGTCATCCCAAGTTGTTATTGAATTGGGTGGAAGGGAATCTAACCATGATAGAGCTTTATCTCTGAGGGAAAAGGGAAATAATCTTAAGCGTATTGCCTCAGGAGAAGCTCCATTCGTTTTAAAGGTGTCTGCTAATTGAAGAAAGTTTTTTAAATGTTGGTTCGGGTTATCAGTAGCGAGACCTGCGAATTGTCTCTGTTGCACTAATTGCAGCAGGGATGGCTTAAGTTCAAAATTATTGGCTGGGATAGCGGGGTTTACTATACTGGAACTAGGTTCCTCGTTTGATGGTTGGGCGAAGTCCTTAAGAGGTCTTCGATTTTGATCTTCGGCCATAGCTCTCCTATTCCTATGGAAAAATAAACGTGCGCGAGCGTAACGTTCAGGTTCAGCTAGAGGGTCTACTAAACTTCCGGCACTGCGAGTCTTTCGCATTGACCGGTGGGTAACAACCTTTAGTCTAAACGGTATAACTACAGGGTAATGAAATTTGACGATATTGGTCCCCGGCAACGGCGCCAAAAACTTGATGCGTGTTTTTCGCAAGTGTACGAATCACGTCAAAGTAATATAAAAGATTATCGAATCCACAGAGACCAAGTGTCAATCTATCGTACCTGTTGTTATGGTGTTTATCTAAGGCAACTATTTTTAAGGGTTTTAGTAAGGGTGCAATGGTAAATAAAATTATAATTTTAAATAATAAATAAAGACAGGCTCGAATGTAATTCACGTAATCAATGATAATCCAGTACTTGTTAATGGAACTACTTATGGGCAATGTTTTCTCCTTTGAAAAGAACTAATTTAACAGGAACTGTCGCTTTCGCGTATTCAGAACCGAGTTGTACTCTCTAATCAACCCCTCCTATTGTCACGGATAAAAAGGTGCGTACTGCGTTAGAGTAGTAAACCTATTTTTAAGAAATATAGTTTCTTAACAAAGTTGAAAAGTATTTTAACCTGGACTTCTTAGCAAAAAGAGGTTCTTATGAACCAGACTCTAAATCTCATAACGCGTCCGAAAATCGTTTTAAAATCTCTTTTCTTTTTAATCTAAAAACTCCTAATGAACTATACAAAGCGCTTTTGGCTGTTTTTGAAATAGTTAAAAACAATTACTTGAATTGAAAGATAAAATAGCCCTTAGGTGTTTCCACGAACAATTATACTGATTACTGGTTTAATTACGATCCTTACATTCTAACCTTTATGGGATTAGTTAGACATGATAAAGTAAATATTCTTTTTATAGTTTTTCTTATGAGTAATTTAAAGCGAGTGCGGGAAGTAAACAAAGTAAATGTGCGAGTGCGGGAAGTAAACAAAGTAAATGTGCGAGTGCGGGAAATAAACAACGTAAATGTGCGAGTGCGGGAAATAAACAACGTAAATGTGCGAGTGCGGGAAATAAACAAAGTAAAGTGCGAGAAAATAAATAAAAGTAAAGCAATGCGGAAAAATAAAATACTAACTGGAATTAAAATGGCGGCAGGATTAACTTCCTCCAGAGTGCTCCAAAACTCGAACCACAGACAGATTACAGACTCGATCACTCGATTGCAGAGGCACCCTGATGTGGAATGGCAACTGCTTTATAACTGATATATGCCTAGAGAATTCTAAGTCTGGATGAAGAAAAACGAAAATCTAAGGTCCTATTTATAGGAGAAACTGAAAGCATGAAATGACCGGGACGCCCCTCCACTAAAAAGTGGAGGTTATGAAATTTTGCCTTGTGGCGCCCGCCACAAGGTCATGGCGCCCGCCATGGTCCCTACAGGGGATGATGGAGTGGGGATCGTGGGTCTTGGAGGTTGAGGAGTGGTCTTGAGACGTGGCCACGTCATGGCTAACCCCATGGCGCCCGCCACGGTGGGTGCCGCAAGTGCAAAATGCTGAATTTCTAGGTTTTCGTCCGTTTTCACTCCTTTTTCGCTCCTTTTCCCGATTCAAGCTCCGATTATTATAAAAACCTGAAAACATAAGAAAACAAAGCAATAACAAAGCAAAACAACAATAAAATCTAAGAATGCATGCGAAATCGGAGTCAGAAATACGGTGAATTTTAGTGTGATCAAAAAGCGCGTCCGAGCGCGCGCGCGTGTGTTTGTATGCGCAGGCGTGTCGTGTGTTTTTGTGTCTGTGAGTGTGTGTCTGTGTACACGCGTGATGAAGTGGGATCGTGCGCGTGTGATTGTGTGTATGCGCGTGTGTTTGTTTTTGTGTCTCTATGTTGCGCGCACGTGTGTCTGCGCAGGTGTGTGTGAGTGTCAGGGTATTCGCGTACGTGTGTTTGTATGTGCACATGGGTGCGTGCGTGCCTGCGTGTGCGTGTGTGTAGGCACGTGTGTGTGCGTGCGTGTGTGTGCGTGTGTGTGTGTGTGTGCGTGTGTGCGTGTGCGTGTTCGTGTGTGTGTGTGTGTTTGTGTGTGCACGCACGTATATGTGTGTGTGTGCGTGTGTGTGTGCATGTGTGCGTGTGCGTGTTCGTGTGTATGTGTATGTGTGTGCACGCACGTGCCTGTGTGTGCGTGTGTGTGCCTGCGTGTGTGTGTATGTGCATGTGCGTGTTCGTGTGTGTGTGTTTGTGTATGCACGCACGTGCCTGCGTGTGCGTGTGTGTGCACACGCGTGTGTGCTTGTGTGTGTGTGTGCGTGTGTGCGTGTGCGTGTTCGTGTGTGTGTGTTTGTGTGTGCACGTACGTGTTTTTGTGAGTCGGTGTGTGCATGTGTGTGTTTGCGTGTGTGTCTGTGTGTGCGTACGTATACGTGTGTGTGTGTGTGCCTGCGTGTGTGTGTGTGTGCGTGTGTATGTGTCTGCTCAGGTGTGTGTGTATATGTGTGCGCGCACGCGCACAAGCGCGCGCGTGTGTGTAAGCGTGTGTCCATGCGTGCATGCACACGTGAGTGTGTGCGTGCGGCGTGCGTGAGTGCTTGCGTACGTGTGTGTGTGTGTGTGTCTGCACAGGTGTGTGTTCACATGTTTGTGTGTGCTTGCAGGCGTGTGTGTGTTTGCAAAAGCGCGTCCGAGCGCGCGCATGTGTTTGTGTGCGCAGGCGTGCCTGTGTTTTTGTGTCTGTGAGTGTGTGTCTGTGTACACGCGTGATTAAGTGGGTGCGTGTGCGTGTGTTTGTGTGTGTATGCGCGTGTGTTTGTTTTTGTGTGTCTATGTTGCGCGCACGTGTGTTTGCGCAGGTGTGTGTGAGTGTCAGGGTATGCGCGTACGTGTGTTTGTATGTGCGCATGGGTGCGTGCGTGCCTGCGTGTGCGTGTGTGTGGGCACGTGTGCGTGAGTGTGTGCGTGCAGACGCGCGCGTGTGTTTGTGTGTCTGTGAGTATGTGTGTATGTGTGTGCGTGCGTATGTGTGTGTGTGCGCACACGTGTGTATGTTTGCACGCGCATGTTTGTGTTTGTGTGTGTGTGCACGCACGTGCTTGCGTGTGTGTGTGAGTGTGTGCACGAGCGCGCGCGTGTGTGTGTGTATGTGCACGCGCAAACGTGTGTGTGTTTGTGTGTCTGTGTGTGTGTATGTGAGAGAGTGTGAGCACGCGTGTGCGTGTGTGTTTGGGCGCATGTGTGCGTGTGTGTGTGTGGGAGCGCACGCGCGGACGCATGTGTTTGTGTGTGTGTGGGGGGGGGGGTGTGAGTGCGTGTGTGTATGTGTGTGTGTGCGTGTGTGCGCACGCATGTGTGTCTGTGAGTGCACACGCGTGTGTATGTGTGTGAGTGAGGGTGTGCGGGTGTATGTTTGTGTGTGTGAGGGTGTGCGGGTGTGTGCGTGTGTGTGCATGCGGGCGTGTGTGTGTGGGTGTTAAAGTGTGCGTGCGAGCGTGCATGCGCGTACGCACGCGCACGCGTGTGAGTTTGGGTGTGCGCGCACGTGTGTGTTTTAGAGAGAGAATGTGTGCGCACACGCGTCTTTGTGTGTGTGTGTGTGTGCGTGTGAGTGTGTGTGTGTGTGTGTGTGTGTGTGTGTGTGTGTGTGTGTGTGTGTGTGCGTGTGTGTGTTTGCGTGCATGCGCGTTTGTGTATGCGTTTGTGTGTCTGTGTGTGTCTGTGTGTATGTGTGTGTGCGTGTGTATGTATGTGCGTATGTGCGCGCACGCGTGTCTGTGTGTGAGCATGCGTGCGCGCGTGTTTGTTTGTGTGTGTGTGTGTGTGTGTGCGCGCGCATGTGTGTGTGTGTGTCTGTGTGTGTGTGTGTTTGTGTGTGTGTGTGAGAGAGAGAGTGTGAGCACGCGCGCGTGTTTGTGTGCTTGTGTGTGTGCGTGTGTGTGTATGTGTGTGTGTGTCTGTGTGTGCACGTGCGTGGTTGTGTGCACGCGAGTGTATGTGTGCGTCTGTGTGTGGGTGCGTACGTGTGTGTATGTGTGTGCGTGCGCACGTGTGAGTCTGGTTGTGTGTGCACGTGTGTGTGTGTGTGTGCGTGTGTGCGTGTGTGTGTGTATGCGTGTGTGTGTGTGTGTGTGTTTGCACGAGTGTGTATGTGTGTGTGCGAGCAGCGTGCGTTAGTGCATGCGTGCGAGCGTGCGTGTGCATGTGCGTGTGTGTGTGTGCGCGCGTGTGGTTGTGCACGAACGCACGCGCGCGCGTGTGTGTGCATGTGTGTGCGCGCACGTGTGTTTGTGTGTGTGTGTCTAAGTATGCGTGCATGTGCGTGTGTATGTGTGTTTATGTGTGTGTCTCTGTGCAGGTGTGTGTGTGTGTGCGTGTTTGTATGTGTGCGTACCTGCGTCTTTGTGTTTGTGTGTGTGTGTACATGTGTGTGCGTGTGAGGGTGCACGCATGCGTGAGTTCGTGTGTATGTATGTGTGTGTGAGTGTGTGCGTCCACACGCGTGTGTGTGTTTGAGCGCACGCGTGCGTGTATGTGTCCATGTGCATTTGTGTATACACGTATGTGTGTGTCTGTACGTGTGTGCGCGTGTGTGTACGTGTGTGTGTGAATGCACACGCGTATGTGTGTTTGTGTGTGTGCGCGCGTGTTCGTGTTTGTGTGTCAGTGTGTACGTGCACGTGTGTGTGTGTATGTGTGTGTGCGCGCGCACATGTGTGTTTGTCTGTGTGTATGTGTTTGTGTGTGTGTGCGCGTGTGTGCGTGTGTGTGTGTGTCTATGTGTGTGTATATGTATGTGTGCTTGTGTGTATGTCTGTGTGTGCACGCGCGTGTTTGTGTGCACGCAAGTGTATGTATGCGTCTGTGTGTGTGTGTGTACGTGTGTGTGAGTGTGTGCGCGTGCGCACGTGTGTGTGTGTGGTTGTACTCGCGTGTGTGTGTATGCGTGTGTGCGTGTGTTTATGCACGAGTGTGAGTGTGTGGGTGTGTGGGTGTGTGGGTGTGTGTATGCGCGAGCGGCGTGCGTTAGTGCATGCGTGCGTGCATGTGTGTGTGTGTGAGTGCGCGCACGCGTGTGTCTATGTGTGTGTGTGTGTCTGTGTATGCACACATGCGCATTTGTGTATGCACACACGCGCGTTTGTGTGTCTGTTTGTGTTTGTGCGTGTGTGTGCGTGCGTAAGTATGTGTGTATGTGCGCGCACGCATGTCTGTGTGTGAGCACGCGCGCGCGCATTTTCGTGTGTGTGTGCGCACGTGTGTTTGTGTGGATGTGCGGGTGTGTGTATATGTGTTTGTGTGCACGTGCGTGTGTGTATGCGTGTGTGTGTATGTGCGAGCGTGCATGTGTGTGTGTGTGCGCGTGTGCATGCGCATGTGTCTAAAAGCGTACGCACACACGCGCGCGTGTGTTTTTGGTGTGCGCGCACGTGTGTGTGCGTATATGTGTGCGTATATGTGTGTGTGTGCGTATGTGTGTATGCACGTGTGTGTGTGTGCGCGCGTGTGTATGTGCGTGCGTGTGTGTTTGTGTGTTCACGGGAGTGTTTGTGTGCAAGCGAGTGCGTGTGTGTGTGTGTGCGTGTGAGTGCACACACGCGCACGCGCGTGTGTGTGTGTGCGTACGCGTGTGTGTGTGTATGTGTGTGTGTGTATGCGTGTGTGTGTCTGGACGGGTGCACGTGTGTGTGTGCATGTGTGTGCGCGAGTGTGTATATGTGTGTATGAGCGACATGCATTAGTGCATACGTGCTTGCGTGTGTGTGTGTGTGTGTGTGTGTTTGTGCGCGTGTACGTGTGTGAATGCGCACGCGAGCGCGTGTGTGTGTGTTTGTATGCGCGCGCGTGTGTTTTTGTGTGTGTCTAAGTGTATGCGCACGCGAGTGTTTGTGAGTGTGTCTGTGTATGCGCGCGCGTGTGTTTGTGGGTGTGTCTGCGCAAGTGTGGGTGTGTGCGCGTGGGTGCGTGCGTGTGCGTTCTTGTGGGTGGGGTTGTGCGCGCACACGCGCGCATGTGTTTGTATGTCTGTTTGTGTGGGCGTGCGTGCGTGTGTATGTGTGTATGTGTTTGCGCACGTGCTTGCGTGTGTGTGTGTGTACATGCGCTTGTGTGTGTGTGCGTGTGCGTGTGCGTTTATGCATGCACATGTGTGGGTGTGTGCACGTGTGTGTGTTTATGTGTCTGTGTGTGTGTATGTCAGAGAGTGTGAGCGTGCGGGTGTGTGTGTGTGTGTGTGTGAAAGCGTACGCACGCGCGCGCTTGTGTGTTTGGGTGTGCGCACATGTGTGTGTGCGTGTGTGTGTGTGCATGCGTGTGTGCACGTGTGAGTGAGTGTGTGCATGCATGCGTGCGTGTAAGTGTGTGTGTGTGTGTGTGTGCTTACGTGTGTGTTTGTCTGTGCACGGGCGTGTTTGTCTGCAAGTGAGTGTGTGTATGTGTGTGAGAGTGTGCGCACGTGTGTTTGTGTGTATGTGCGAGCGTGTGCACACGCGTGTGTGTGCGTGCGTGTCTGTGTGTGTGTATGTGCGTGTTCGTGTGTGTGTGCACGCACGTGTTTGTGTGCATGCGAGTCGGTGTGTGCATGCGTGTGTTTGCGTGTGTGTTTGTGTGTGTGTGCGTATACGTGTGTGTGTGTGTGTGTGCGTGCGTACCTGCGTGTGTGTGTGTGTGTGTGTGCGTGTGTGTATGTGTCTGTGCAGGTGTGTGTGTATATGTGTGCGCGCACGAGCACATGCGCGTGCGCGTTTGTGTGTGTAAGCGTGTGTCCATACGTGCATGCACGCGTGAGTGTGTGCGTGCGGCGTGCGTGAGTGCTTGCATGCATGCGTGCGTGCGTGTGTGTGTGTATGTGTGTGTGTGTGTGTCTGCGTCGGTGTGTGTTCACATGTGTGTGTGTGTGTGTGCTCGCAGGCGTGTGTGTGTGTTTCTAAAAGCGCGTCAGAGCGCTCGCGCGTGTGTTTGTGTGCGCAGGCGCGCCGTGTGTTTTTATGTCTGTGAGTGTGTGTTTATGTACGCACGTGATTAAGTGTGTGCGCGCGCGTGTGTTTGTCTGTGTGTGCGCGCGTGTGTTTGTGTGTGTGCGCATGTGTTTGTTTGTGTGTGTCTATGTTGCGCGCACGCGCGCGCGAGTGTGTGTCTGCGCAGGTGTGTGTGTGAGTGTCAAGGTATGCGCGTACGTGTGTGTGTGTGTATGTGCGCATGGGTGTGCGCGTGCCTGCGTGTGCGTGTGTGTGGGCATGTGTGTGTGAGTGTTTGCGTGCAGACGCGCGCGTGTGTTTGTGTGTCTGTGAGTATGTGTGTGTGTGTATGCGTGTGTATGTTTGTGTATACGCACACGTGTGTATGTTTGCACGCGCATGTTTGTGTTTGTGTGTGTGTGCATGCACGTGCTTGCGTGTGTGTGTGTGTGACTGTCTGCACGCGCGTGTGTGTGCATGTGCATGCGCGAACGTGTGTGTGTTTGTGTGTCTGTGTGTGTATGTGAGAGAGTGTGAGCACGCGTGTGTGAGTGCGTTTGCGCGCGTGTGTGCGTGTGTGTGTGTGTGGGAGCGCACGCGCGGATGCATGTGTTTGTGTATGGGGGGTGCGTGAGTGCGTGTGTGTATGTGTGTGTGTGTGCGCACGCGTGTGTGTCTTTGAGTGCGGACGCGTGTGTATGTATGTGTGTGAGTGAGGGTGTGCGGGTGTATGTTTGTGTGTGTGAGGGTGTGCGGGTGTGTGTGTGTATGCGGGCGTGTGTGCGGGTGTGTGTGTGTGTATGTAAGTGTGCGTGCGAGCGTGCATGTGCGTACGCACGCGCGTGCGTGTGTATTTGGGTGTGCGTGCATGTGTGTGTTAGAGAGAGAATGTGTGCGCACACGCGTCTTTCTGTGTGTGTGCGTGTGTGTGTGTGTGCGTGTGTGTGTGTGTGTGTGCATGCGTGTTTGTGTATGCGTTTGTGTGTCTGTGTGTTTCTGTGCGTGTGTGTGCGTGCGTATGTATGTGCGTATGTGCGCGCACGCGTGTCTGTGTGTGAGGACGCGCGCACATGTTTGTTTGTGTGTGTGTGTGTGCGCGCACGTGTGTGTGTGTGTGTATGTGTGCGAGTGCACGTGTGTGTGTATCTGTGTGTGTGTTTCTGTGTGTGTGAGAGAGAGAGTGTGAGTGTAATACCCCAAATTTTACCCTTACATTTAGTCAGTCATGGCGCATGACATTTCATTTTTGCATCCATTAATCACTAACCAATCATTGAGCGCAATTTGTTTTGCAGGAATTACTCCTAGGGGCGTTTTGGTCATTTTGAAGCATAATTCATAATTTTGAGCCCAATGAGGTTTTATTCCTGAGTCATTTATTTACGGGGGTTGATTATGTTAAGATATCAATTTGGTTTGGTTCAAGGCGATGCGAGAATCTGATCTGTGGAACATGGTTTTAACAAGAATTCATTCTTCTATCTTCCAGTTCATTTTAAAGGGAAAACAGTGAAAACTTCGACTGATTAATGGAACTTATTCATGTCGAAGGTATTAAGCTTATTATGCAAGATTGGATCAAATTAATTCAGGGATATTTGATTGGTGAGGTTTAGTCGGAGGTTGAGGTGTTTGCAGCAAATTAAACCATGGAAAAGAAATTGAAAGTGATTTTAATAGAATGTGTGAATTTCATTCATAATATTCTATTATTATTACAATTTGTAAAGAGAAAGTGAATTGGGATAGCACATTGGAAGTTTATTCATAATATCTTTATCATAATTTACAAAGTGGAAATAATTTGGATAAAAAATATATTATTTATACTTTTTATTACAAGTTACAGAAGAGAAATAAAAATGGCATTCCCTAAAGAATCCTAAGTGTTCTTCATGATGCTCCCTCGATCTTCTCCGCAAATCTCCGATTAACCTGCACAAAGGGAAACAAAATAAACAAAATAGAAAAAAAAGATGTTAGAGATTGTTTGACACTCTCAGAACATCGTCATCATCGAGTGCCGGGAGTGGCACAACCGAAGCTGCGTCCTACCCCCGATACCGACCCGCGCCGTTGGCGTCAGATCAAGTGGTCATCTGTTCTTATCATGCGGGACAACCGAGAGATAAAAGAGATAAAAGAAGCGGGATTGATTCGCTTTTGCCGCAATTGGATTTCCAAACTGATACAAAGGTAAATTTGGACTCAGACCCGGATGCCGGCAGGTCTGAATCACTTTGTGTTCAAAGTTTTTCCAATATCTGAAATTCCACAACAGCATCAGTACAAAATTGATAACAGAACTCAAAGCCAAAACAGTTCATAAGCTGCATAAACAAAACAGCCACAGGTAATTGGAAATTCAAACAGAAAGTGCACAACCGAAGCAATCAAAGACAGCCATCAGGTAGGCTCAGTTTAGAAACATCACGGCCCAATGTCATCAGGAAATAAAATTCGCAGCTGACGACAGCATCCATCAGAAAATCAGTTCACAAATCCAAATATCCCAGCCCTGAAACAATGACAAGAACCAAGCTGCATCAGAAAACCAGATATCAGTTCACATAACATCGGTAATTCAGTTCAGAAATAAGCCAGCACATGTGCAAGAAGCCGGGCTCAGCTATCGCACATCATGGCCCAACATAATATCACAGAAACCATCAATCTGAAAACCAACAACCAGTCACCATCTTGCTCGCAACACAAATAGCAGCCCAACTCATGTTCTGAACCAAATTCAACAGAACGCAGCAGAAAAATCAAAAGCAACTGTCGAAGGCAACCGCGGCATCATCGAATAATATCCCTGGTCGGTTCAGACAACTCGTCATCATCACCGCGTAACCTTTCTCGGCGGCATTGATCTGACGGTATCCAAAGTATCAGTTCGCTGAAAGAAGAAGAAGAAAAGTGAGTGTATGTTCCGAACTGATGTTCATAACCAAATGAATTGAAATCCGAAACCGTATCAGCCACAAAGGGTTAAACCGAAGAAAGTAAGTTATCCAAATTCAAATGAGCGAAAATCCACATCTGCAAAGATCCAGAAAATCCAAGTCAAATATGGTTTTCAAATCAAATCCAGCCTTATCAAATAAAATCCATTCGGAATGAACCCCAAAAATGGAAAGCTTCGAATCAGATCAGGAAAAAAATCATATCAGAAGCTGGTGCTAAAAACCCCAACAAAATCAAATCGAATCCATCAAAATCAATGAGAAAATAACGTAAAATCTCAATAGATCCAAGGCCCATTCAGAGAAAAGAAGTATATAAGAATAATACAACCTGTTTGAAAAAACCTAGAAGGGGAGAACGCAAAGACGGCGAGCAAGAGCGTCACGAAACCCTAACAACAAAAACAGTCACAACCAAACGGAGGATACCGAAGGTGAACGAACCAAAATCACCAAGCCATTGGACTCAGACACGAGTACATTATCGGTGTCATCATCGTCCTCATCACCATAAAACATCGCGCAAGCAAACCGCACACATCAGCCAGAATCATCATCAGAAGTCAAAAGGCTATCGAAGAACACCGAACATCACCGCGGTTACGACATCACCGGCTATAAATCACTGCGGATCAAATGTAAACCCTCGCATTAACTCATCAATTTTTTCATTTTTTCATGTTTTGTAGGAGAAGATGAAGAGAAAACGAGAGAAAGACAAAGAAGATTGGAATGTCGCCGCTTGCTGTGCGTTTTAGGGTTCAAACCCTAAACGTTTTTCCTTTTCATTCTGATTGACGGACCGGGTTGGGTCCGGGAGTGATGACCGGCCCAACCCTTTTTATTTTTTACTTTTTTTCTTTTTATAATTAGGTAATTAAACTTTATTAAATTTTTTTAAAAACTAATATTAATTTTTTTTTTTATAAAATGATAATTAAAAAAACTTTTTTTATAAAAAAAACCTGTTTATAATAATAAATAAAAACCATTTTTTAAATAAATGTATTAAAATCCTTTTTTTTAAAAAATATAATAATTAGTTAAAAATAGTTTTAGGGTTTGAATTAATATTAATTTCATTTTAATTTAAATTGAAGATCATATCACAAAATAAAACCACAAAAAGATGCATAACTTTACTTCGTCACCATCTGACAATTCTGCCCATTAACAGTGTTTTGCAGCTTATTGCGTTTACCGTTATTTATTTCATTTTTATGGCATTTGTCATTTTTGTAACTGCTTCCCCGTTGTAACCTCGCGAATCCTAATAATCGCTCTTTAAATTCTGTCTTTAAATTTCTGCTTGCATGGTTAAATTAGGACATTATTCTCTGTTTTGCATGATTCAATTATTTCACACGTTTATCAATTATTCTATCACACTACATATATCCGAAGGTTAGGTCTAGCTTTTGGTCTCCGCGCCAATAGTCCTCAAACTTCAAACCCTTACAACCTCACGAACCCTAATTTTCATAAATGCCTCGCCGCAGGCAAAATTACAATTTTACCCCTAGCATTAGGTTAAAGAGCTGTCGCGCTCATTTTAGGGTTTCCCGCCGCGGAATCCCTAACCTAATTTAACCCTAATTACAACTTAACAATTCAACGTAGAGATTGGGAGTTTCTACACTCCACGTAAGCGTGTCCTTGAGATGCGTTTATTCCCCTTGAGACCTTGACCACAGTCAAGAAGTCTCTAACCTCCCTTTTGAGGGGAACTACGATTACTCTGATTCCTCTCCCGTAAGGATACGTAGGCACAAGATGCGATGTCTTGCCGAGTAAACTTAGAATTAACCCCTTAGGTTTATTTTCTCACTTGTTAATCCTTTGTACATATACCTTAAGCAAATAAATAAAGCAAATAGTAAGCATTGAACAAAAGGTTCCTGTAGAGTACTACAGAAGTTTAGGGTGCTAATACCTTCCCTAATCTTAACCAACCCCCGAACCCTAGATCTTTCCCCGCATTGTGTTTACGATGCAAAATAGGTTTTCCCTTTTTGACCTTTTCCTTCGGATAAATCAAAGAGCGATTGTGAATTGAATTGCGATTCAAACTCATTAATAGTTTGTGATCCTATTTCCACCGCAACAGAAAATGGCGACTTCACTGGGGACATCTTAACTGTTGAGGGTTACCCCTAATTTGTTCATATTTATTGCTACTTGTTTTGTTATTTTGCATGTATATATTTGTGCTCTGGTTTGGGACTGTTCCTTGTGTTGTGAGATAAGTCCTACGCCCGGACTAGTGACATTATTATAGGATGGGGATATATTCGATGAGGCTTATAGGGAGTTGAATCCCGACTAAGTTGATTCGAGAATCACCGCTCAGTTGAGACCTTTTCGAAAATGGTTCGTTTGAACGAGTAATCGTGAAAACTTTTTCCATGGTCGACTTGAGTCTGTGATATTGAGGACCGTAGTACCTTAACACCACCTTGGCCTTATTTAGGACGTAGTGCGGGAGCTATGTGGGAGTAATCCTACAACGGTTGCTACGCGATACTACACTCAAAAGAGGTTCTCTTGAGAATATTATTAACCCCCGAGTCAATCGGAAGGTTGATAATATCCGAAAGATGGGCTGATGACTTTGGGCACTTTTTAAAACCTTGTTTGACAGGTACAACTAACCTATAGTACACTCCTTTTGGGGATGGGTAGACCGTAACTCCACTCATGTCCTTTAACCTAGGGCTTTGTGTGTTCATGTGCATGGCATCCATAAAGCATCCCATTGCATTGTACTTCATGGAATTCAAACATCATTTATATCGCGGGATAAAATAAAAATGAAAAAACAAGAAATTTTTTTTGGTACCCCACGGCATTCGTAAATGTTTGAATTCCATGAAATCTTCATTTGCATTCGCATCATAGCATCATATACTTTCTTGCATTGCATGTGTCTTCCGTTTTCTTATGTTCGGTTCTCTCGCCTTCCAGTTTTATCACCCTGAGTCCTCGGCACCAGTACAACACCAGAGCTCAAACTCGGAAGAGAATGGAGGATCAGGCAAAAGAGATTGATCGCCTTAGCAATGAACTTGAAGACCTGCGAGGGGGTATGGGGCGTATGATGGAATTGTTACATGTCATGAATGCTAAGATGGATACCCAGCCCACTGTTGTTTCCGAGATTACCGGCGTTACTGTGGACCCTCCACCAAATGTGACCGTAGCAAGGGACCCACCTTATGGTCTTGCTCTCGGTTTTGTGCCTCCTCAAGCCACTGTTCCGATTAATCAGCCTGTTCAGCAAGCCGTGCCTTTATTTTCCGAAGTTCCTAGGGGGGCTCCTATCTTTGCGCCACCTGTCGTACACACCCGTGCGCAACCGTATTTCAATGAGACAATCTTTGATAATCTTGATGAGAATGTTGAAGGTTATGAGAAACATGACAAGCTTTGTGAGGAAGTAGACACTATCGTCCAGAGATTGAGAAAGGTAGAGGGCAATCAAATTTTTGGGACTGCTGCAAGGGACGTTTGTTTGGTCTCAGGTTTGGTTATTCCCCCGAAGTTCAAAACTCCGAACTTCGATCGTTATGAAGGTGCCACTTGTCCTAAGAGTCATCTGATCATGTACTATCGCAAAATGGCTGCCCATGTTGAAAATGATAAATTGATGATTCATTGCTTCCAAGACAGTTTGAAGGGTGCTTCTTCCAAGTGGTACTTAACTTTGGACCAGTCTCGCATTAAGAGTTTCCAAGATTTATCTGACGCTTTCATCAAACACTACAAGTACAATATGGATTTGGCTCCTGACAGAAGACAGTTGTTGAGTATGTCACAAAAAAGTTCTGAGTCATTCAAAGAGTACGCTCAAAGGTGGAGAGAGATTGCTTCGCAAGTAGAACCTCCTTTGACCGAGAAAGAGTTAGCTGATTGGTTTGTTGACACGGTTCGTCCAGAATTTTACGAGAGGATGGTGGGTAGTGTGACTTCGAATTTCTCTGACATCGTTGCTGTGGGTGTCAAGATTGAATTAGGTATGAAAAGCGGTAAAATGACAAATACTCATGGTGCTTCAAAGGATCAGCCGAAGAAACCTTCGTATAGCTCTCAGAAGAAGAAAGAGGGTGAAACTAATGCTATATCCTCTGGTAGACGAAGAGACCAATTCTATCAATATCCGCAAGGTTGTGCTCAACCTCAAGGGTACCCAATCCAATATGCTCAACAACCCTATGTGGCAGCTGTTGCACCTTCTTTCAATCAACAGGTTCCTATGTATCAACCTATGCAACAACCTCCTGTTTATCCGCCTCCTAACTATCAACAGGCGCCCAACGCTCCTGCCCACCAACAGCCAAGGAATCCGGCTCCTCGCCAGAATGTTCCGAACAAGAGACCGTATAAACCTTGTCCGCCGATTCCAATGACTTTCACCGAGTTGTATCCCTCATTAGTCAAGCAAGGTCTAATTACTACTCGAGCTTTGGGTCCGCCTCCTAATCCTCTACCCGCCAATTACAACGCCGCTGCTCATTGTTTATTTCATGAGGGTGCGCCTGGTCACGATCTAGAGAACTGTTATGCTCTCAAAAACCTTGTCAGGGATCTATTGGAAAAAAAGATTTTGTCGTTTGAAGACCCTCAACCGAATGTTAAGAAGAACCCTTTTCCTAACCATGAGAGTGTTAATGCCGTTAGTGCCGATTCTGAGGATGGTTATGTCCGCGATGTTGTTCAGATTAAGACTCCTCTTAAGATATTCCATTCGAAGCTGTTTGAAGTCGGCCTGGTAGATACTTCCCATGTTGCATGCGCAAGTTGTGAAGCCAGTATTAAGGGTTGTGTGTTGGTTCAGAATGATGTTCAGAGGTTGATTAACGAGGGTGTTTTACAAGTGACAAGCCAAGCCAAGAAGGATGAAGTCGCTGTGGTTGAGCCTGTCTTCCATCAGCCTGAATCAAAGGGTAAGGTACCAGTGTTTAATCTGTCAGGGGCAAGTTCTGCCAATCCCGTGTTCGATATACCAAAGTCGTCTATCCCTGAGGTGAATCAGCCTAAGCCTATAATCATTCAAAAACCAAGTCTGTTTCCTTTCAGTGATCCTAAAGCTGTACCTTGGAAATATGACGTGACGATGATTGACAAGGAGTCTGGGAAGGTTATTCCAAATGAAGAGGTTAAGGACACTGTGACTAATATCGCAGAGGAAAGCAGGATGACTCGCAGTGGCCGTGTGTATACTCCCTGTTTCAATGAGGTTCCACCTAAGGAAACAACTAATATCCCAGTGTCTGTCAAAGACAAAGGTAAGGGAGCTGTTACGAATGATGAAGACGCTGAGTTTTTGAGGATCATCAAGAAAAGTGACTATAAAGTTATCGATCAACTTCATCAAACTCCTTCCAAGATTTTGATTTTATCTCTGTTGATGAGTTCACCCGCTCATAGGATGGCCTTGCAGAAAGTTTTGACTCAAGCACATGTGGATCAAGATATCAGCACCAGTCGGTTTGATAGTGTGATTGCCAATCTGACCGCATGTAACACCCTTAGTTTCAGCAACGAAGAGTTACCAAAGGAGGGCCCGAATCATAATCGTGCTTTACATATATCAGTAAAATGCCAGGAGGACAATTTAGCAAGAGTGCTAGTGGACACCGGTTCTTCTTTGAATGTTCTACCCAAGAGGGTTCTTGATAAGTTGGTTTTCAAAGAGACTGTGTTGAAACCTACTCCTTTGATCGTCAAGGCTTTCGATGGTTCTCGCCGGTCGGTAATGGGGGAGGTTGAACTTCCTATCCTGATTGGTCCGCGAGTTTTTAATATCACGTTTCAAGTCATGGACATTAATCCCAATTACAACTGCTTACTTGGAAGGCCGTGGATTCATGCCGCTGGGGCAGTAACCTCAACGTTACATCAAAAGATGAAGTTCGTGATCGATGAAAAGTTAGTTATTATACACGGTGAGGAGGATCTAATGGTCAGTAACCTGTCTTCTTTCCGTTACATCGAGGCCGATGAGAATGCTTTGGAGATCTCCTTTCAAGCACTCGAGATCGCCAATGCTGTTCTATTAGAAGTCGAAGAGACAGTGGGCCAGGGTAATCCATCTTTTGCATCTCTGAAGAGTACCAAATCAACAATTGGCAGGGGTATTCCGGAAGGTTGGGGAGAGGTAATTGATGTCAAGACCAAGACTGATCGCTTTGGGTTGGGTTACAAACCAACTCAGAATGGAGCTGCCACAACTGTCGAAGGGCGTCCGAAGGTTATCCAAGAGGTATTTGTCAGCGGAGGTTTTCAAGTCAATGCCGTCAGCGACTGTGAGGAAGATGAAGATCTGAGCAACCTGGTGTTTAAGGGTGATGCAGCTTTGAACAACTGGGAGGCCGTAGAGATCCCTGTTATTTTTCCATTGTCAAAGTAATTTTTAGCATTTTCATTTATGTTTTCAAATAAAAATCCGTAGCTCTGCCCAAGGCTATAGGGTCGTTTTTGTTGGGCCACCTTTCATTTTTAAAAGGATATTAATAAAGGCATTTTGTTCAATTCCACTTTGGTTCATTTGCGTTTTTCGTTTCCACTTTTAAAAATAAAGTTGGCAACCTTTTTCAAAAATAAAACAAAAAATAGCATTTCATTTCTTACCTTACATATCTTCGAGCATTTTAATTAAGTAAGCCTTCCATCATGCAGAGACATCGCAAACCTTGTTGGATCCAATGACTTTATTGACACTCCTAACTGGGATGCACCCATCAATCAAGCTGAAGACGAGGGTGAAGAAGATTTTGAAGTACCCGCTGAACTGACAAAATTGATTGAGTACGAGTACACAGAGCTTCAACCGCATAAAGAGCAGGTGGACTTGATTAATCTTAGTACAGATGAAAACAAGAAAGAGGTCAAGATTGGTGCAATGCTTGGGACAGAGGTTAAGCAGAGGCTGATTGAGTTGTTAAAAGAATATATTGATGTGTTTGCGTGGTCGTATCAAGATATGCCTGGTCTAGACACAGATATTGTTGTTCACAAGTTGCCACTTAAGCCAGATTGTCCACCTATCAAACAAAAGCTCCGAAGAACGAGACCCGACATGGCTTTGAAAATTCGAGATGAGGTTAAAAAACAGTTAGATGCAGGTTTCTTGGCAGTTGCAAAATATCCAGATTGGGTTGCCAACATTGTGCCAGTGCCCAAGAAAGATGGTAAAGTTAGGATGTGTGTGGATTACAGGGATCTGAACAAGGCAAGTCCGAAAGATGACTTTCCTTTTCCACATATCGATACACTTGTAGACAATACAGCCAGTTTTGCGTTGTTCTCATTTATGGATGGTTTCTCTGGCTATAATCAGATCAAAATGGATCCCGATGATCGAGAGAAGACTACTTTCATTACTCCTTGGGGAACCTTCTGTTACAAAGTCATGCCCTTCGGTTTAAAGAACGCAGGGGCAACTTACCAACGCGCTATGAACACTTTTTTTCATGATATGATGCACAAAGAGATCGAGGTGTATGTGGACGATATGATAGCCAAATCTCATAGTGAAGAGGAACACATAGACCATTTGGTGAAGTTGTTTGAACGACTTAGGAAATATCAGTTGAAGTTGAATCCTGCTAAATGTACCTTCGGTGTCAGATCTGGAAAATTGCTTGGTTTTATTTTTAGCCAACGAGGGATTGAGGTAGATCCTGACAAAGTCCGAGCCATTCAAGATATGCCAGCTCCGCAAACCGAGACACAAGTTAGAGGTTTTCTTGGGCGTTTGAACTATATTTCCCGGTTTATCTCTAACATGACCGCTACTTGTGAGCCGATATTCAAGCTGCTTTGTAAGGGGCAGACGGTTGACTGGAACCCTGATTGTCAGAAAGCGTTTGAGAAAATTAAGAGTTATTTGCAAGACCCCCCTATTTTGATTCCTCCCGTACCTGGAAGACCGTTGTTTATGTACCTTACTGTTCTTGAGAAGTCTATGGGTTGTGTGCTTGGGCAACATGATGAGACTGGAAGAAAGGAACATGCGATTTATTATCTGAGCAAGAAGTTTACCGATTGTGAAAACAGATACTCACCATTGGAGAAAACTTGTTGTGCGTTGGCATGGGCCGCTAGGCGACTTCGGCAATATATGGTCTGTCATACCACATTGTTGATTTCTAAAATGGATCCGATCAAGTATATTCTTGAAAAACCTGCTCAAACCGGGAGGCTAGCCCGTTGTCACATGTTGTTATCCGAATATGACATCCAGTATGTACCCCAGAAGGCAATTAAGGGTAGTATTTTATCGGATTACCTTACAAATCAGCCAGTTGAAGATTATGAACCTCTTAAGTTGGACTTTCCTGATGAGGATATTTTGTTGATCAAGAGAGATTGTGAAGAGCCAGATCCGAGCGAAGGTCCAGAACCAGGTCTTTGGTGGAGGATGATGTTTGATGGTTCCTCGAATTTCAATGGGCATGGTATAGGCGCCGTTCTGATGAACCCAAAGGGTGGATTCACTCCGTTTACAGCAAGGTTAGACTTTGAGTGTACTAATAACGTCGCGGAGTATGAAGCATGTATTCTTGGCCTCGAAGCAGCAATTCACCTCCGAATCAAACTTCTTAAGGTAAGTGGTGACTCAGCCTTAGTTATTTACCAGGTACAAGGCAAATGGGAAACGAAGAACGAGAAGTTAATCCCTTATAAGGACTACATTGTCGAGCTGATTAAGTATTTCGACGAGATAGAGTTCGAGCATGTTCCTAGATCTGAGAATCACGTTGCTGATGCTTTAGCCATGTTAGCATCCATGTGGAAAGTTAAATTCGTTAATGAAGCACCTCTTATCCATATTGAACGCAAAGTTGAGCCCGCTTATTGTCAAGTAGTCGAAGAGGATGAGGTGGATGACAAGCCTTGGTTTCATGACATCAAGAACTATCTAGTCAAGCAAGAGTATCCCGATGGTGCTACCGGTCTGGACAAGAAAACGTTGAGAAGACTGGCTTCTAAATTCTTTATCAGTAATGGTGTGTTATACAAAAGAAATTACGACATGGTTTTGCTCAGATGTGTTGATAAACGGGAAGCGGACATGTTACTGCAAGAGATTCACGAGGGGACCTTCGGAACTCATGCCAATGGTTATGCTATGTCTAAGAAGATGCTAAGGGCTGGATATTATTGGTTAACCATGGAAGCTGACAGCATCCAATACGCTAGAAAATGCCATAAGTGCCAAATTTACGCTGATAAAATGCATGTACCTCCCTCTCCGTTGAATGTTTTGTCTTCACCATGGCCGTTCTCAATGTGGGGCATTGACATGATTGGGGCAATCGAGCCGAAGGCTTCCAATGGTCATCGTTTCATCCTTGTTGCTATTGATTATTTCACCAAGTGGGTAGAGGCTGCCTCCTACACCAACGTGACTAAGCAAGTGGTTGCCCGCTTCATCAGGAAAGAAATCATTTGCCGTTATGGAATTCCAAGTCGGATAATAACTGACAATGGCACCAATATGAATAACAAGACTATGAAAGAGCTGTGTGACAGATTCAAGATCATGCATCACAATTCTTCTCCGTACCGTCCTAAAATGAATGGGGCCGTTGAAGCTGCGAATAAGAATATCAAGAAAATCCTGCAAAAGATGGTCGTGACTTACAAAGATTGGCATGAGATGTTACCGTTTGCTTTGCATGGATACAGAACCTCAGTGCGAACTTCGACAGGGGCAACAACTTTCTCATTGGTGTATGGAATGGACGCCGTACTCCCCATTGAAGTAGAGATACCTTCTTTAAGGGTGTTGATGGAAGCTGAACTTGAAGAAGCTGAGTGGGTTCAAGACAGACTAGATCAGTTGAATCTCATTGACGAGAAACGCATGACAGCTATGTGCCATGGGCAATTATATCAGAAACGGATGAAAAGAGCGTTTGATAAGAAGATTCGTATCCGTGAGTTCCGTCAAGGAGAGCTCGTACTCAAAAAGATCTTGCCGGTGCATAAAGATATGCGTGGAAAGTGGATGCCCAATTATGAAGGCCCATTTGTTGTAAAGACTGTTTTGTCCGGAGGGTCTCTGATACTTACGACAATGGATGGTGAAGAGCTTGCACATCCCGTGAATTCTGATGCAGTCCGAAAATATTATGCCTAAAAACCCGCTAAGTCGAAAACCTGCAAAAGGCGACTTAGGCAAAAGTAAGGGTTGAAAAAAAAAGAAATAATAATAAAAAGCTCGCTAAGTTGAAAACCCGAAAGGGCGACTTAGGCAAAAAAGAGCGTCCCGGTGGATTGAAAACCCGAAAGGGCGGTCCAGGCAAAAGTTAGGGACAAAGGCATTTCATTGCATCAGAAAACACCGATCGTCGCAAACACACTTTCCGCATGAGAGCCATTTTCCAGTTCGTTCATCCTCGTCCAAAGCAAGATTCTGGATTAGTCTTAGTTATTAGTGTCAGTAGGTGTTGTTGGATTCAATGTGACCTTTTCCCATGTTGCCAATTTCAAAGCATAATCATCTGTGGAGCTATGCCCTCAGCAAGCTGCCATCCTTTAATAAAAGATACCATTTTGTTACTTAATTTCCTTGGTGCATTACTCTTGTTTCTATTGTTATGCAAAATGCATTTATTCTTAAATTTTTGAAAATGAAAGGTGCTTTGAAAATTTTTAAAACTGTTCTTCGAAAACGCAATCAAAAATATAAGAAATTACTTTGACTAGAAGAAATTTCGGAAGGATCTCTTCAATCCTCGTTAAATCTCATTGTTGCAGAAGCACTTTTAAACCATTGCTCTGACACAGTCCCCAGTGAGACTATAAGCTGACAACTTTTTCTTGGGTAACTCGAAAGTGTCCCTCAGGTTTTCTTCCCCCCATGTGAAGATGTGATACTGTGCACCCAAGCAGATTACCTTCTCCCCAGAGAAGTCAGAATTCTGAAACCAGATGTGGTCCTACCATTTTTTCCCATGATTGACGTATTGGTTGCAGAGAACGCAGGGTATCTCCGTCGAGATGTCTATTTCATCTCTCGTCCCGTCTCTAGTCTGTTTCGTCAGCATACGCGGGGGCATAAGCATCACATGCCTATTTCATACACATACTCATTACATACTCATTTCATAACATCTTGCATACATAGACATTAACATACATAGACATTAACATACATTCCCATTAACATATGCATCAACATATGCGTTAGCATTCACAGGTTCATTATGTTTTGCCATCATTGATTGTTACCGCCGAGTAACTGGGGTTTGTCCATTCTCTTCAAGTAGATTGTCAGCCATAAGCATAAAATACTTACTTGTTTCCAGTTTCCCCACAGAGCTCGATCCTCGTGGATGACGGTTACTTCAGCTATCTTTCCTCGCCAGGATAAGATATCTACCCTTCGAGATCATTCCCTCGATGGAGTCTTGATTACCAGTCTTCTTTCTAGCTCAATCCTAGATTGAACCTCGGTCTTGTCGGTCACTGAGCTCAACCGGACGTGCATTTATTTTGCACCATCTAAAGGTTTTCACCATACCATGGCAGATACACGCCAGTTCACGCCTGGAAAATCTATCAGTACAACACTTTACATCTTACAGCATCAGTATACGACATTTCTCGCCTGAGAAGCCAATCCTATCTTCGTTATGACTCGCAGCAAATGGCCATCTCCATTGAGCAGTTGGGCTTCCATTTTCCCTGTTGTCTTGAAGTATGGGGAGGTTTGAACCAAATCGTATTCAGGAGAGCACGATCTTGAAGCACGGGGAGGTTTGAGCGGAATCATATTCAGGAGAGCACGATCTTGAAGTATGAGGAAGTTCATTTACCCTTTAGTAAAAGAAGGAGCGGAATCATATTCAGGAGAGCACGATCTTGAAGTATGAGGAAGTTCATTTACCCTTTAGTAAAAGAAGGAGCGGAATCATATTCAGGAGAGCACGATCTTGAAGTATGAGGAAGTTCATTTACCCTTTAGTAAAAGAAGGAGCGGAATCATATTCAGGAGAGCACGATCTTGAAGTATGAAGAAGTTCATTTATCCTTTAGTAAAAGAAGAATCAGAATCGTATTCCAGGCGCCGACCTTAAATATGAGAAAATTTATTTATCAGATGAGCAACAACCTCTTTATTTGAGTGCTTATTCATTTTGGCACATAAGTCCCTTCCAACGATAAGTGACAGTTCTCCCTCGAGAAGCTTATCAGGGCATTTCCCATTGAAGTCCATTTATTTTGGCATACAGCCGGTCTTTACCCTGTATATTTGATACGGATTTCCGAAAAGTCCGTTTGATCCCATCACGAAGGATAGTTTATAGAAGCTTGGATGTTATTCTTTGCTCAATGCTCCAGCATTCTGTAATCGATCTTGCAAGCCGTGTAGATCCTGTTATTATTAGACATTCCCTAGTGGAGGTCATCTCATAGGTGCCATCTCCATTTAAGGATCTTATTCCTAAAGTCCATTTATTTTGGCATACAGCCGGTTTTTACCCTGTATATTTGCTACGGATTCCCGAAAAGTCCGTTTGATCGTGTCACGAGAGATAGTTTACAGAAGCTTGGATGTTATTCTTTGCTCAATGCTCCATGCATTCTGTGATCGATCTTGCAGTCGTACATGATCCAGTTTTACTTTTAGATTCCCCAGTGGAGGCCGTCTCATAGGTGCCATCTCCATTTGAGAATCTCGTTCCCGTTCTGAAAATGACAATTGGTCGTGTTCGCACCAGTTGACCATCATTTTTGGAATTCCCCAGTGTTGTGTTGTGTCCCAGCGCGTCGTTTTCCCTAGTGTGTTTATTCTCGTAGCGTCTGTCCCTGTGTCGTCGTGTTCGTCAGCATTTTCGCATTCATCATTCCAGCATACGCATCATATCATGGCACCGTCTACATTAGCTTGGTCCATAGCATTGCATATCGCCACATATAAGGGCAAAATTTTCGGTTATCTATATTTAAATCCCTCCACCATGATCCCTCGAGTCTCCGCCACTCAAATCATCCGGTGTAGCTATTTAAATAGGGGCAACTGTAATACCCCAAATTTTACCCTTACATTTAGTCAGTCATGGCGCATGACATTTCATTTTTGCATCCATTAATCACTAACCAATCATTGAGCGCAATTTGTTTTGCAGGAATTACTCCTAGGGGCGTTTTGGTCATTTTGAAGCATAATTCGTAATTTTGAGCCCAATGAGGTTTTATTCCTGAGTCATTTATTTACGGGGGTTGATTATGTTAAGATATCAATTTGGTTTGGTTCAAGGCGATGCGAGAATCTGATCTGTGGAACATGGTTTTAACAAGAATTCATTCTTCTATCTTCCAGTTCATTTTAAAGGGAAAACAGTGAAAACTTCGACTGATTAATGGAACTTATTCATGTCGAAGGTATTAAGCTTATTATGCAAGATTGGATCGAATTAATTCAGGGATATTTGACTGGTGAGGTTTAGTCGGAGGTTGAGGTGTTTGCAGCAAATTAAATCATGGAAAAGAAATTGAAAGTGATTTTAATAGAATGTGTGAATTTCATTCATAATATTCTATTATTATTACAATTTGTAAAGAGAAAGTGAATTGGGATAGCACATTGGAAGTTTATTCATAATATCTTTATCATAATTTACAAAGTGGAAATAATTTGGATAAAAAATATATTATTTATACTTTTTATTACAAGTTACAGAAGAGAAATAAAAATGGCATTCCCTAAAGAATCCTAAGTGTTCTTCATGATGCTCCCTCGATCTTCTCCGCAAATCTCCGATTAACCTGCACAAAGGGAAACAAAACAAACAGAATAGAAAAAAAAGATGTTAGAGATTGTTTGACACTCTCAGAACATCGTCATCATCGAGTGCCGGGAGTGGCACAACCGAAGCTGCGTCCTACCCCCGATACCGACCCGCGCCGTTGGCGTCAGATCAAGTGGTCATCTGTTCTTATCATGCGGGACAACCGAGAGATAAAAGAGATAAAAGAAGCGGGACTGATTCGCTTTTGCCGCAATTGGATTTCCAAACTGATACAAAGGTAAATTTGGACTCAGACCCGGATGCCGGCAGGTCTGAATCACTTTGTGTTCAAAGTTTTTCCAATATCTGAAATTCCACAACAGCATCAGTACAAAATTGATAACAGAACTCAAAGCCAAAACAGTTCATAAGCTGCATAAACAAAACAGCCACAGGTAATTGGAATTCAAACTGAAAGTGCACAACCGAAGCAATCAAAGACAGCCATCAGGTAGGCTCAGTTTAGAAACATCACGGCCCAATGTCATCAGGAAATAAAATTCGCAGCTGACGACAGCATCCATCATAAAATCAGTTCACAAATCCAAATATCCCAGCCCTGAAACAATGACAAGAACCAAGCTGCATCAGAAAACCAGATATCAGTTCACATAACATCGGTAATTCAGTTCAGAAATAAGCCAGCACATGTGCAAGAAGCCGGGCTCAGCTATCGCACATCATGGCCCAACATAATATCACAGAAACCATCAATCTGAAAACCAACAACCAGTCACCATCTTGCTCGCAACACAAATAGCAGCCCAACTCATGTTCTGAACCAAATTCAACAGAACGCAGCAGAAAAATCAAAAGCAACTGTCGAAGGCAACCGCGGCATCATCGAATAATATCCCTGGTCGGTTCAGACAACTCGTCATCATCACCGCGTAACCTTTCTCGGCGGCATTGATCTGACGGTATCCAAAGTATCAGTTCGCTGAAAGAAGAAGAAGAAAAGTGAGTGTATGTTCCGAACTGATGTTCATAACCAAAGGAATTGAAATCCGAAACCGTATCAGCCACAAAGGGTTAAACCGAAGAAAGTAAGTTATCCAAATTCAAATGAGCGAAAATCCACATCTGCAAAGATCCAGAAAATCCAAGTCAAATATGGTTTTCAAATCAAATCCAGCCTTATCAAATAAAATCCATTCGGAATGAACCCCAAAAATGGAAAGCTTTGAATCAGATCAGAAAAAAAATCATATCAGAAGCTGGTGCTAAAAACCCCAACAAAATCAAATCGAATCCATCAAAATCAATGAGAAAATAACGTAAAATCTCAATAGATCCAAGGCCCATTCAGAGAAAAGAAGTATATAAGAATAATACAACCTGTTTGAAAAAACCTAGAAGGGGAGAACGCAAAGACGACGAGCAAGAGCGTCACGAAACCCTAACAACAAAAACAGTCACAACCAAACGGAGGATACCGAAGGTGAACGAACCAAAATCACCAAGCCATTGGACTCATACACGATTACATTATCGGTGTCATCATCGTCCTCATCACCATAAAACATCGCGCAAGCAAACCGCACACATCAGCCAGAATCATCATCAGAAGTCAAAAGGCTATCGAAGAACACCGAACATCACCGCGGTTACGACATCACCGGCTATAAATCACTGCGGATCAAATGTAAACCCTCGCATTAACTCATCAATTTTTTCATTTTTTCATGTTTTGTAGGAGAAGATGAAGAGAAAACGAGAGAAAGACAAAGAAGATTGGAATGTCGCCGCTTGCTGTGCGTTTTAGGGTTCAAACCCTAAACGTTTTTCCTTTTCATTCTGAGTGACGGACCGGGTTGGGTCCGGGAGTGATGACCGGCCCAACCCTTTTTATTTTTTACTTTTTTTCTTTTTATAATTAGGTAATTAAACTTTATTAACTTTTTTTAAAAACTAATATTAAAATTGTTTTTTATAAAATGATAATTAAAAAAACTTTTTTTATAAAAAAAACCTGTTTATAATAATAAATAAAAACCATTTTTTTAAATAAATGTATTAAAATCCTTTTTTAAAAAAAAATATAATAATTAGGTTAAAAATAGTTTTAGGGTTTGAATTAATATTAATTTCATTTTAATTTAAATTGAAGATCATATCACAAAATAAAACCACAAAAAGATGCATAACTTTACTTCGTCACCATCTGACAATTCTGCCCATTAACAGTGTTTTGCAGCTTATTGCGTTTACCGTTATTTATTTCATTTTTATGGCATTTGTCATTTTTGTAACTGCTTCCCGGTTGTAACCTCGCGAATCCTAATAATCGCTCTTTAAATTCTGTCTTTAAATTTCTGCTTGCATGGTTAAATTAGGACATTATTCTCTGTTTTGCATGATTCAATTATTTCACACATTTATCAATTATTCTATCACACTACACATATCCGAAGGTTAGGTCTAGCTTTTGGTCGCCGCGCCAATAGTCCTCAAACTTCAAACCCTTACAACCTCACAAACCCTAATTTTCATAAATGCCTCGCCGCAGGCAAAATTACAATTTTACCCCTAGCATTAGGTTAAAGAGCTGCCGCGCTCATTTTAGGGTTTCCCGCCGCGGAATCCCTAACCTAATTTAACCCTAATTACAACTTAACAATTCAACGTAGAGATTGGGAGTTTCTACACTCCACGTAAGCGTGTCCTTAAGATGCGTTTATTCCCCTTGAGACCTTGACCACAGTCAAGAAGTCTCTAACCTCCCTTTTGAGGGGAACTACGATTACTCTGATTCCCCTCCCGTAAGGATACGTAGGCACAAGATGCGATGTCTTGCCGAGTAAACTTAGAATTAACCCCTTAGGTTTATTTTCTCACTTGTTAATCCTTTGTACATATACCTTAAGCAAATAAATAAAGCAAATAGTAAGCATTGAACAAAAGGTTCCTGTAGAGTACTACAGAAGTTTAGGGTGCTAATACCTTCCCTAATCTTAACCAACCCCCGAACCCTAGATCTTTCCCCGCATTGTGTTTACGATGCAAAATAGGTTTTCCCTTTTTGACCTTTTCCTTCGGATAAATCAAAGAGCGGTTGTGAATTGAATTGCGATTCAAACTCATTAATAGTTTGTGATCCTATTTCCACCGCAACAGTGAGCATGCGCGCGTGTTTGTGTGCGTGTGTGTGTGTCTGTGTGTGCACGCGCGTGTTTGTGTGCGTGTGTGTGTGTGTGTGTGTCTGTGTGTGCACGCGCGTGTTTGTGTGCACGCGAGTGTATATGTGCGTCTGTGTGTGGGTGCGTACGTGTGTGTATGTGTGTGCGTGCGCACGTGTGAGTCTGGTTGTGCGCGCCTGTGTGTGTGTGCGTGTGTGTGTGTATGCATGTGTGTGTGTGTGTGTGTATGCGCGAGCGGCGTGCATAAGTGCATGCGTGCATGCGTGTGTATGTGTGTGTGTGTATGCGCGTGTGTGGTTGTGCATGCTCGCACGCGCGAGTGTGTGTGTGTGTGTGTGCGTGCACGTGTGTTTGTGTGTGTGTCTAAGTGTGCGCGGACGTGCGTGTGTATGTGTGTGTATGTGTGTGTCTCTGTGCAGATGTGTGTGTATGCGTGTTTGTGTGTGTGTCTGTGTGTGCCTGCGTCTTTGTGTGTGTGTGTGTGTACGTGTATGTGCATGCGAGGGTGCACACATGCGTGAGTTCGTGTGTGTGTATGTGTGTGTGAGTGTGTGCGTGTGTGCCTGCATCTTTGTGTGTGTGTGTAAGTGTGTGTGCGTGCGAGGGTGCAGGCATGCGTGAGTTCGTGTGTGTGTGTGTATGTGTGTGTGTGTGCGTGCGCACGCGTGTGTGTGTTTGAGCGCACACGCATGATTGTGTGCGCGTGTGCGTGTGTGTGTCCATGTGCGTTTGTGTATACGCGTATGTGTGTGTGTCTGTACGTGTGTGTGCGTGTGTGTACGTGTGTGTGCGAATGCGCGCGCGCGTGTGTGTTTGTGTGTGTGCGCGCGTGGTTGTGTTTGTGTGTCAGTGTGTACGTGCACGTGTGTGTGCGTGTGCGCGCGCGCACATGTGTGTTTGTCTGTGTGTATGTGTTTGTGCGTGTGTGCGCGTGTGTGCGTGTGTGTGTGTGTCTGTGTGTGTTTGTGTCTGTATGTGTGTGAGAGAGAGTGTGCGCACGCGCGTGTATGTGTGTGTGCTTGTGTGTGTGTCAGTGTGTGCACGCGCGTGTTTGTGTGCACGCAAGTGTATGTATGCGTCTGTGTGTGTGTACGTGTGTGTGAGTGTGTGCGCGCGTGCGCTCGTGTGTGTGTGTGTATGGTTGTACTCGCCTGTGTACGCACGTGTGTGTGTGTGTATGCGTGTGTGCGTGTGTTTATGCACGAGTGTGTGTGTGTGTATGTGTGTATGCGTGTGTGTGTGTGTGTGTGTGCGAGCGGCGTGCGTTAGTGCATGCGTGCATGTGTGTGTGCGAGCGGCGTGCGCTAGTTTATGCGTGCGTGCGTGTGCGTGTGTGTCTGTATGTGCATGCGCGAACGTGTGTGTGTTTGTGTGTCTGTGTGTGTATGTGAGAGAGTGTGAGCACGCGTGTGTGAGTGCGTTTGCGCGCGTGTGTGCGTGTGTGTGTGTGGGAGCGCACACGCGGATGCATGTGTTTGTGTATGGGGGGTGCGTGAGTGCGTGTGTGAATGTGTGTGTGTGTGTGTGTGCGCACGCGTGTGTGTCTGTGAGTGCGCACGCGTGTGTATGTGTGTGTGTGTGAGTGAGGGTGTATGTTTGTGTGTGTGAGGGTGTGCGGGTGTGTGTGTGTGTGTGCAAGCGAGGGTGTGTGCGGGTGTGTGTGTATGCGTGTGTGTGTGTGTGTATGTAAGTGTGCGTACGAGCGTGCATGTGCGTACGCACACGCGTGCGTGTGTGTTTGGGTGTGCGCGCATGTGTGTGTTAGAGAGAGAATGTGTGCGCACACGCGTCTTTGTGTGTCTGTGCGTGTGCGTGTGTGTGTGTGTGCATGCGTGTTTGTGTATGCGTTTGTGTGTCTGTGTGTTTCTGTGCGTGTGTGTGCGTGCGTGTGTATGTGTGTATGTGCGCGCACACGTGTCTGTGTGTGAGGACGCGCGCACATGTTTGTTTGTGTGTGTGTGTGTGTGCGCGCACGTGTGTGTGTGTGTGTGTACGTGTGCGAGTGCATGTGTGTGTGTATCTGTGTGTGTGTTTCTGTGTGTGTGAGAGAGAGAGAGAGAGTGTGAGAATGCACGCGTGTTTGTGTGCGTGTGTGTGTGTGTGTCTGTGTGTGCACGTGCGTGTTTGTGTGTGCGTGTGTGTGTGTGTCTGTGTGTGCACGCGCATGTTTGTGTGCACGCGAGTGTATATGTGCGTCTGTGTGTGGGTGCGTTTGTGTGTGTACGTGTGTGCGTGAGCACATGTGAGTCTAGTTGTGCGCGCCTGTGTGTGCGTGCGTGTGTGTGTGTATGCGTGTGTGTGTGTGTGTGTGTGTGTGTGTTTGCACGAGTGTGAGTGTGTGTGCGCGAACGGCGTGCGTTAGTGCATGCGTGCATGCGTGTGTATGTGTGCGTGTGTATGCGCGCGTGTGGTTGTGCATGCTCGCACGCGCGAGTGTGTGTGTGTCTGTGTGTGCGTGCACGTGTGTTTGTGTGTGTGTGTGTGTCTAAGTGTGCGCGGACGTGCGTGTGTATGTATGTGTATGTGTGTGTCTCTGTGCAGGTGTGTGTGTGTATGCGTGTTTGTGTGTGTGTCTGCCTGCGTCTTTGTGTGTGTGTGTGTGTACGTGTGTGTGTATGCGAGGGTGCACGCATGCGTGAGTTCGTGTATGTGTATGTGTGTGTGAGTGTGTGCGTGTGTGCCTGCATCTTTGTGTGTGTGTGTGTACGTGTGTGTGCGTGCGAGGGTGCAGGCATGCGTGAGTTCGTGTGTGTGTGTATGTGTGTGTGCGCGTGCGCACGCGTGTGTGTGTTTGAGCGCACACGCATGATTGTGTGCGCGTGTGCGTGTGTGTGTGTGTGTCCATGTGCGTTTGTGTATACGCGTATGTGTGTGTGTGTATGTACGTGTGTGTGCGTGTGTGTGTGAATGCGCGCGCATGTGTGTCTTTGTGTGTGTGCGCGTGTGGTCGTGTTTGTGTGTCAGTGTGTACGTGCACGTGTGTGTGCGTGTGCGCGCGCACATGTGTGTTTGTCTGTGTGTATGTGTTTGTGCGTGTGTGCGCGTGTGTGCGTGTGTGTGTGTATGTGTGTGTTTTTGTTTGTATGTGTGTGAGAGAGAGTGTGCGCACGCGTGTGTGTGTGTGCTTGTGTGTGTGTCAATGTGTGCACGCGTGTGTTTGTGTGCACGCAAGTGTATGTATGCGTCTGTGTGTGTGTGTACGTGTGTGTGTGTGCGCGCGTGCGCACGTGTGTGTGTATGGTTGTACTCGCCTGTGTGCGCACGTGTGTGTGTGTGTGTATGCGTGTGTGCGTGTGTTTATGCACGAGTGTGTGTGTGTATGTGTGTGTGCGTGTGTGTGTGTGCGAGCGGCGTGCGCTAGTTAATGCGTGTGTGCGTGTGCGTGTGTGTGTGTGTGAGTGCGTGCGTGGGCGTGTGCGTGCGTGCACGCGTGTGTCTATGTGTGTGTGTGTCTGTGTATGCACACACACACATTTGTGTAGGCGTTTATGTGTCTGTGTGTGTCTGTGCGTGTATGTGCGTGCGTGTGTATGTGCGTGCACGCGTGTCTGTGAGTGAGCAGGCGCGCGCGCGTGTTCGTGTGTGTGTGTGTGCACGCACGTGCGTGCGCGCGCACGTGTGTGTTTGTATGGATGTGCGGGTGTGTATATGTGTGTGTGTGTGTGCACGTGCGTGCGTGTGTATATACGTGTGTGTGTGTATGTGCGTGCGAGCGTGCATGTGTGTGTGTGTGTGCGTGTGCATGCGCGTGTGTCTAAAAGCGTACGCACATGAGCACGCGTGTGTGTTTTGGTGTGCGCGCACGTCTGTGTGCGTGTGTGTGCGTATGTGTGTGCGTGTGCGTATATGTGTATGCACGTGTGTGTGTGTGTGTGTACGCGCGTGTGCATGTGCGTGTGTGTATGTGCGTGTGTGTATGTGCGTGTGTTCACGGGAGTGTTTGTGTGCAAGCGAGTGTGTGTGTGTGTGAGTGCACGCACGTGTGTGTGTGTGTGCGTGTGTGTGTGTGTATGCGTGTGTGTGTGTCTGGACGGGTGCACGTGTGTGTGTGTGCATGTGTGTGCGTGGGTGTGTATGTGTGTGTGCGAGCGGCATGTGTTAGTGCATACGTGCTTGCGTGTGTGGGTGTGTTTGTGCGCGTGTACGTGTGTGTATGCGCACGCGCGTGTGGGTGTGTGTGCGCGCGCGTGTGTTTTTGTGTGTGTCTAAGTGTATGCGCACGCGAGTGTGTGTGCGTGTATGCGCAGGTGTGTGTTTTTGTGCACGTGCGTGTGTGTGAGTGTGTGCGCATGTGTGTGCCTACACGCACCTGTGTGTGTGTGTGTCTATGTGTTTTTGTGTGTTTGTGTGTGCGAGAGAGAAAGAGAGTGTGCGCATGCGTTAGAGTGTGTGCGTGTGTGCGCGTGCGCGCGCGTGTGTGTGTGTGTGTGCACGCACGTGTTTGTGTGCACGCGAGTGGGTGTGTGCATGTGTGTGTGCGTGTGTGTCTGTGTGTGTGTGCGTGCGTGTGTGTGTGCGTGCGTATGTGTATGTGTCTGCGCAGGTGTGTGTGTGTATATGTCTGTGCGCGCGTGTATGTGTTATCGTGCGTGCGTGCGTTCATGCGTGTGTCTGTGTGTGTGTGGCGTGTGTGAGTGCATGCATGCATGTGCGTGTGTGTGTGTGTCTGCGCAGGTGTGTGTATGTGTGTGTGTGTGCACGTGTGTGTGCGTGTACGCGGGCAGGCGTGTGTGTATTTGTGTGAGCGCGCGCCCGCGTGTGTTTGTGTGGGCACGCGCGCCTTGTGTTTGTGTGTTTTTCTGTGTACACGCGTGTGTAAGTGTGTGCGCACGTGTGTTTGTGTGTGTGGGTCTCCGTTGCGCGCACGTGCGCGCGTATGTGTCTGCACTGATGTGTGTGTGAGAGTGTGCGGGTATGCTCGCGTGTGTGTTTGTGTGTGTGTGTCTGCACAGGTGTGTGTGTGCATGGGTGCGTGCATGCTTGCGTGTGTGTGTGTGTGAGTGTATGCGCGCACGTGCGCGTGTTTATATGTGTATCTGTGTGTGTTTGTGCATGCGTGCGTGCGTGCGTGTATCTGTGTGTGTGTGCACGCGTGTGTATACATGCACGCACGCGCGTGTTTGTATGTGTGCGCACGTGCTTGCGTGTGTGTGTGTGTGTGAGTGTGTGCACGCGTGTGTGTGTGTGTGCACGCGCTTGTGTGTGTGTGTGTGTGCATGCGTGTGTGCAGGCACATCTGTGTGTGTGCGTGCGCGCACGTGTGTGTTTGTGTGTCTGTGTGTGTATGTGAGAGAGTGTGAGCACGTGTGTGTGTGTTTGCGTGCGCGTGTGTGTCTTTTTGTGTGTGTCTGTGTGTGCACGTGTGCATGCGTGCACGCGTGTCTTTGTGTGGGAGCGCACGCGCGGACGCATATGTTTGTGTGTGTGTGTGTGGGTGGGTACGTGTGTGTGTGTGTATGTGCGTGTGTGTGTGTGTGTGTGAGTGTGTCCGCACGCGTGTGTATGTGTGCGTGTATGTGTGTGGGTGTGAGTGCGCGGGTGTGTGTGTGTGTGCGCGCGCGTGTGTGTGTGTGTGTAAGTGTTCTTGCGAGCGTGCATGTGTGTGTATATGTGCGTGCGAATGCGTGTGTGTGTGTAAAAACATAAGCACGCGCGCGCGTGTTTGTGTATATGTTTGTGTGTGTGTGTGTGAGAGAGAGATAGAGTGTGCGCATGCACGTCTGTGTTTGTGCGTGTGCGTGTGAGGATGCGTGCGTGTGTGTGTGCGTGTGTGTGTGTGCACGCGTGTTTGTGTATGCGTGTGTGTGTCTGTGTGTGTCTATGCGTGTGTGTGTGTGTGCGTGTATGCGCGCGCACGCGTGTCTGTGTGTGGGCACGCGTGCGCGCCTTTTCGTGTTTCTGTGTGTATGTGTGTGCGCACGTGTGTGTGTGTGTGTGCGAGCGCATGTGTGTGTGTCTGTGTGTATGTGTTTGTGTGTGCGAGAGAGAGAGAGTGTGTGCACGCGTGTGTGTGTGTGTCTGTGTGTGTACGTGTGTGTGTGTGTGTGTGTGTATGCGTGTGTGTCTGTGTGTGCGTGTGTGTGTCTGTGTGTGCACCCGAATATATGTGTGTGTCTGTGTGTGTGTGTGTCTGTGTGTGTTTGTGCCTACGTGTGAGTGTATGCGTGCGCACGTGTGTGTGTGGTTGTGCGCGTCCGTGAGCGCACGCGCGTGTTTGCGCGCGCGCGTGTGTGTGTATGTGTGTGGACGCGTGTGTGTGCTTGCGTGCACACGTCTGTGTGTGTGAGGTTGTGCGCGACCGTGTGTGCACGCATGTGTATGTGCGTGCGTGTGTGAGTGTGAGTGCGCACCCGCGTGTGTGTGTGCGCGTGTTTGTGTGTGTGTGTGTGTGTGTGTGCGCGCACACGCGATTGTGTATGTGTCTGTGTGTGTGTGTCTGTGTGTTTGTGTTTGTGTGTATGTGTCTGTGCGTATGCGCGCGTGTGAGCGCACGCGCGTGTTCATGTTTATGTGTTTTTGCATGCACGCACGTGTGTGTGGGTGCTCGTGCGTCTGTGTGCGCGCACGTGTGTGTATGTGTTTGTGTGTGTGTGTTTGTGTGTGTGTGTGTGAGAGAGAGTGTGTGCACGCGCGTGTGTGTTTGCGTGTGTGTCTGTGTGTGTACGGGCATGTTTGTTTGCAAGCGAGTGCATATGTGTGTGTGCACACACGTGTGTGTGTGTCTGTGTATGCGCATGTGTGTATGTGTGTGTGCGAGTGGCGTGCATTAGGGCATACGTGCGTGCGTGCGTGTGTGTGTGTGTGTGTTTGTGCGCGTACGCGTTTGTGTATGCGTGCGCGCATTCGAGTGTGTGTGCGTGCGCGCACGCGCATGCGTGTGTGTATTTGTGTATGTGCGTGTGTGTTTGTGTGTGTGTGTGTGTATCTAAGTGTATGCGCTCGCGCGCGTGTGTGTGTGTGTGTGTGTGTCTGCGCAGGTGTGTGTGTGTGTGTGTGTGTGTGCGTGCGTGCGCACGTGTGTGTGCGTGCGCGCGTGTGTGTGTGTGTGCTCGCGCACGTGTCTGTGTGTGTGTGTGTGTGTGTGTTTGTGTGTGTGTGTGTGTGTGTGTGTGTGTGTGTGGGAGAGAGAGAGAGTGTGTGTGCGTGTGAGCATGCGCGCGTATGTGTGTGCGTGTGCGTGTGTGTGTGTGTATGTGTGTGCACGCGAGTGGGTGTGTGCATGGGGGTGTGTGCGTGCGCGTGTGTGTGTGCGCGTGTATGTGTGTATGCGTGCTTGCGTGCGTGTGTGTGTGTGCATATGTCTGCGCAGGTGTGTGTGTGTGTGTATATGTGTGTGCGCCTGTGTGTTTGTGTGTGCGCGCACAGGCACAAGCGCACGCGCGTGTGTCTGGGCGAGCGTGTGTGCTTGCGCGTTTGTGTGCTCGTGCAGCGTGCGTGAGTGCGTGCTTGCGTGCGTGTGTGTGTGTGTGTGGGGGGGGGGGGCAGGTGTGTGTGTGTGTGTGTGTGTGTGCACGTGTGTGTGTTCTTGTGCGCATGCACGCCGTGTTTTTGTGTGTGTGTGTGTGTACGCACGTGTGTGTGTGTCTGTGTACGCGCGTGTGTTTGTGTGTGTGTGCGCGCGTGTGTTTGTGTGTGTGTGTCTGTGTTGCGCGCACGCGTGTGTTTGTGTGTGTCTGCGCAGGTGTGTGTGTGTGTGTGTGTGTGTGTGTATGCGCGCGCGTGTGTTTGTGAGTGTGTCTGCGCAGGGGTGTGTGTGTGCGAGTTGGTGCATGCGTGTGCGCACGTGTGTATGTGTGTGTGTGTGAGTGTACGCACGCGTGTGTATGTGTGCACGCGCTTGTGTGTGTGTACACGTGTGTGCCCGCACATGTGTGTGTGTGTGTGTGCATGCGCGCACGTGTGTGTGTTTGTGTGTCTATGTGTGTGTATGTCAGAGAGTGTGAGCACACGTGTGCGTGTGCGTGCACGCGGGTGTCTATGTGTGCGTGTGTCTGTGTATGCGCGCGCGTGTGGTTGTGTGTGTGTGTGTATGCGTGTGTGTGTCTGCACAGGAGAATATGTGCGTGCGCGTGCGTGCCTGCGTGTTTGTGTGTGTACGTGCGTGTCGGCGTGTTTGTGTGTGTGTGTGCGTGCCTGCGTGTGTGTGCACGCGTGCGTGTGCGTGCGTGTGTTTGTGTACGTGCGTGTGTGTGTGTGTGTGTGTGCGTACGAGGGTGCGTGCGTGCGTGTGTGTGCGTGTGTATGCGTGCGAGGGTGCTTGTGTGCGTGAGTGCATATGTGTGTATGTGTGTGTGGGTGCGCACGCGTGTGTGTGTTTGCACGCACGCGCGTGTTTGTGTGTGTGTGCATGTGTGTGTGTGCACGCGCGTTTGTATATATGTGTGTGTGCGTGTGTGTGTGTGCGTGTGTGTGCGTGTTTGTGTATGTGTGCGCACACGTGTTCGTGTTTGTGTGTCTATCTGTGCGCACACGTGTGTGTATGTGTGCGCGCACGTGTGTGTGTTTGTGTGTCTATGTATGTGTATGTCAGAGAGTGTGAGCACACGTGTGCGTGTGCGCGCACGCGGGTGTCTATGTGTGCGTGTGTCTGTGTGTCTGTGTATGCGCGTGCGTGTGGTTGTGTGTGTGTGGGTGTGTGTGTGTGCGTGTGTGTGTCTGCACAGGAGAATGTGTGTGTGCGCGTGCGTGCCTGCGTGTTTGTGTGTGTACGTGCGTGCCGGCATGTTTGTGTGTGTGTGTGTGTGCGTGCCTGCGTGTGTGTGCATGCATGCGTGTGCGTGCGTGTGTTTGTGTATGTGCATGTGTGTGTGTGTGTGCGTGCGAGGGTGCGTGCGTGCGTGTGTGTGCGTGTGTATGCGTGCGAGGGTGCTTGTGTGCGTGAGTGCATATGTGTGTATGTGTGTGTGGGTGCGCACGCGTGTGTGTGTTTGCACGCACGCGCGTGTTTGTGCGTGTGTGCATGTGTGTGTGTGCACACGCGTTTGTATATATGTGTGTGTGCGTGTGTGTGCGCGTGTGTGTGCGTGTTTGTATATGTGTGCGCACACGTGTTCGTGTTTGTGCGTCTATCTGTGTGCACACGTGTGTGTATGTGTGCGCGCACGTGTGTGTGTGTGTGTGTGTTTGTGTGCGTGTGTGCGTGTGTGTCTATGTGTGTGTGTGTGCGCGGGCGTGTTTGTGTGCAGGCGAGTGCGTGTGTGCGTGCGTGTGTGTGTGTGTGTGCTTGTGTGTGTGCGTGCATGTATGTGTGCGCGCGCACGTGTGTGTAAATCTCTGTGTGTGCACGTGTGTGTGTGCGTGTGTGCGTGTGCGTGTGTGTGTGTGTGTGTGTTTGTATGCGTGTGTGTGTGTGTGTGTGTGTGTGTGTGCGTGTGCATGCGCGTGTCTTTGTGTGTGCGTGCGGCGTGGGTTAGTGCATGCGTGCGTACGTATGTGTGTGTGTGTGTGTGCGTGTGTGTGTATGTGTGTGTGCGTGTGTGTGTGTGTGTGCGCGCGTGTGTGTGTGTGTGTGCGCGTGCGTGTATGCGTGTGTGTGTGTGCGCGCGCGCGAGTGGCGTGGGTTAGTGCATGCATGCGTGAGTGCGTATGTGCGTGCATGTGTGTGTGCGCGCGTGCGCGCATTTGTATGTGTGTGGGTGCGCGCACGCGTGTGAGTTTGTGTGCGCACAAGCGTGTGTGTGTGTGTGTGTTTACATGTGCGCGTGCGTGCGTGTCTGTGTTTATGTGTTTGCGCGCGCACAGCGTGTGTTTGTGTGTAACTGTAACACCCTGATTCTGAATTTCCATTTTTATTGAGTCCTTATTTGATTTATTTAAGTGATTATTTTATTTATGTGAAATTTGTGTGATAATATGTTATGTTTACATATCGAGCTATTTCTTGCCGACTTTGAGTTTCGGGTAAAAATAGGTTGGAGGGTATTTTGGGCATTAGTGATAATATTAAGTGGATATTTTGTGAGAATTAATTGATAAGTGTGTGGAAAGAATGTGGGAGGAAAGAAATAGAGTATGTCATATAGAGAGAAAAGAGAAAGATAGAAACATTAAGAAGAAAAATAAGAGAAGGAAAAGAGGAGGAGAGAAAAGAAGAGAAAGTGGAGCAAAACCTAAAATCATCAAGAATCAACCTTAACTTGTGATTAATCAGGTAAGGGTGAGAAGTTTTATCATCTTCATAATGTGTATGATCATGTATGTGCTAGATTGGATTTGTTGGATTGTTTCTATGTTTCCATTTCTAGGTCGGGAGTTGATTTAATCGGTAGAAACTGAGTTTTATCGGTTAGAATTTGGAATAGTCGGTGTAGTATAGTCAGGTGATGAGTAGGTTGTACTATTGGGACTGATTTTGATTAAATCGGTCGGGTTGTGAGGTTTGGGACTTTGGACAGCCATGGGAGTTCTGAGTTCGCAGGTTCGCTAGGCGAATGGCAGCGAAGCTTCGCCGGCCGAAGCCCAGCGAGCAGCAGCGAACCAAGTCAGAAGAATCCACCTTGTCTTCGCTGGCAAGTTCGCCAGGCGAATGAGAGTGGCGAAGGTTCGCCAGGCGAACGGGCAGCGAAGGTTCGCCAAAGGCTTCGCTAGGCGAAGGTTAGCGAACGCAGCAACATATTTTCTTTTCTTGTGTTTTCTATTCGTGGATTGGTTGTGTGGTTTGGTTGCGATCATTCCTTGTCTGAGATGACTAATTATATGTTGTTATATGTGTTATGGTAACTGTAGGGTGTGAATCCTAGTTTGTGATTTGTGAAGTGTGAAATGCGGCCGTTTGGCAATTTTGTGCATTATTTGAATTAAATTGAGATGCATGGCTAGATTGATTGTGAATGTGAACCATGTATGAAAATTGGTGTGAATGGATGATGAATATATATATATGCTTTGTGATACATATATTTGAATGCATAATAAATGTATGCGCCGAATGTGATGAATGCATGAGTATGTTTGTAAACATGTATGCATTTCAATAGTGTGATGAGTCATGTTGCATGTGAAGCATCATGGTATGCATTCTTGTGTTGATTGATCCCTCAGTGGATTTGCAGAACCTCGTGTGCCCTTGTGGGGTGTGAGCGATGGTTATTTATTGATCCCTCGGTGGATTTGCAGAACCTCGTGTGCCCTTGTGGGGTGTGAGCGATGGTTATATTTGATTCCTCGGTGAATCTGTAGAACCTCGTATGTTGCGATGGTTATATTTGATTCCTCGGTGGATTTGCAGAACCTCGTGTGCCCTTGTGGGGTGTGAGCGATGGTTATATTTGATTCCTCGGTGAATCTGCAGAACCTCGTATGTTGCGATGGTTATATTTGATTCCTCGGTGGATTTGCAGAACCTCGTGTGCCCTTGTGGGGTGTGAGCGATGGTTATATTTGATTCCTCGGTGAATCTGCAGAACCTCGTATGTTGCGATGGTTACATTTGATTCCTCGGTGGATTTACAGAACCTCGTGTGCCCTTGTGGGGTGTGAGCGATGGTTATATTTGATTCCTCGGTGAATCTGCAGAACCTCGTATGTTGCGAGGGTTATATTTGATTCCTCGGTGAATCTGCAGAACCTCGTGTGCGCATGTGGGGTGTGAGCGATGGTTATTTGGTTCTTCAATTGAACCTGCTGAAATGAGTCGGTACCGCATTTGCATCTACATAGAGTCGTGTGTCGGTCTCTGTGAGTTGCATGTAGACATCTGTGCATGATGTATGGTGAATAAACATGAATGTAGATGTTTAGGTAGATTGTTGTTAATTGACATGAATGGAAGGCTTGAATATACATGTATGTGTGACTATATGTGTATATGTATGCATGTTTATGAATCGATATAAACATTGTATATGTTTGGTGCTCTATTTGTAAATAGTTAAGCGTGAATACATTGCGATGTACAGTGTAGTGAGATGAGTTGTGGTGAGAATGCGGAAGACATTTTTGGGACGTTGTGTGTGTGTGTGTGTGTGTGTGTATATATATATATATATATATATATATATATATATATATATATATATATATATATATATATATATATATATATATATATATATATATATATATATATATATATATATATATATATATATATATATATATATATATATATATATATGTTTATGTGCATTATGTATTATGATATTGTTTCTCACCCTTCTGCTGTTTTATAATGCTCTATGAGGCATTGCAGATTAGATTGCTGGAGTCTTTGTGAAGCGAGTCTTCACTTCTTTTGGTCAGATGGTTCTGATATGTAACACTTGGTAGTTAGGAATTATTTTGATTCTTTTGTGATGCATCTGTGTATGTATCTGCTGATGGACGTTTTGTAAACTCAACTGATGAATTGAATTAATCTGAACGATGTATATGATGCTTATGTTAATGAAGTGATTTCAATGTTTAGATGTTTCCGCTTTATTCTAAATGTTGATGTGTGGGTTTTAAGTGCTATACTTTGTTTTTAGTTGAGATTTATCCTTTTTGTTACATATCTCCGTGAGCTGGTATTATTTATGTTTCGTTTCAATGATAATGTGATGCGCCTCTTTTATACCATGTTATAATTGTACTCTGATAAAATTATGAATTTATGCCTAATTGATTATTTGGATTATTTGGGGGTATAGAAAGGGGGTGTTACATTAAGTGGTATCAGAGATAGTGTTGAGTCAGTTGTGTATGTCTCGTCGTTTTGTTGGTTGAACGGTTGTTTAACCTTATTGTTATTTTTAGGAATAATCAGAATATGGCTGGTCGTAATGACAATGCGATGGCTGCTGCATTGGAGGCAATGGCTAGGGCGGTGCAGGGTGCGCCAAATGTGAACGCTAATGATGAGTTTATAAAGAATCAACCGCCGGTATTCAAGGAAAGATTTGATTTGGACGGTGCTCAGATTTGGCTAAAGGAGATCGAGAGGATCTTTAGAGTTATAAATTATGCTGGAGGGAATAAGGTGAGAATTGGGACTCACATGCTGAGAGAAGAAGCCGATGACTGGTGGGTCGGTATGAGACAAGTTCTTGAAGTGGACGATGAGGAAATCACTTGGGATTTATTTCGCACCGAATTTTTGAGAAAGTATTATCCTGAGAGTGTGAAGGGAAAGAAGAAGATGGAGTTCTTGGAATTGAAACAAGGCAATATGTCTGTGATAGACTACACGACTAAGTTCACAGAGTTAGTGAAGTTTCATCCTTACTATGATGCGGTGACGGAGGAATTTTCCAAATGTGTTAAGTATGAGAACGGCTTGCGCCCTGAGATCAAGCAAGCGGTGGGTTATCAGAGGATTAGGAGATTTTCGGACTTGACCGAATGCTGTAGAATCTTTGAAGAAGATAGTAAAGCTCGTTCCACTCACTATAAGAGTTTGAATGAGAAGAGAGGGAAGCAACCGGTAAGGAGTGGACCTTATGTGATGCCTGCTGATAAAGGCAAGCATAGGGAAAACTTTGTTAAGAGGTCCGAAGGTGGAAGTTCTGGTCTCATTAAGTGCTTTAGGTGCGGTGAAGTGGGGCATAAATCTTTTGAGTGTAAGAAGGATGGAGCGATGTGTGCTAATTGTGGAGGTATCGGCCATGCTACAACTGATTGTAGAAGGAACATGGTGAAGTGTTACAACTATGGGGAAGTTGATCATATTATTACAAAGTGTACTAAGCCAAGGCAAGCTCCAACAAGTGGGAAGGTATTTGCATTAGCCGGTGCAGACACTACTAATGCGGATCGGTTGATTAAAGGTACATGCTTTATTAATAATATGCCTTTAGTTGCTATTGTTGATACCGGAGCGACTCATTCATTTATTACTTTTGAGTGCGCTAAGCGTTTGGATTTGCGTTTGTCTTCTTGTGGTGGTGATATGGTTATTGAGACATCTGCTTCGGGGTCGGTAACTACATCTTTGGTATGTTTAAGTTATCCTTTGACCATATATGGTAAAGACTTCATTATGGACTTGGTGTGTTTGCCGTTAGAAGGATTAGATGTGATCTTGGGTATGAATTGGTTGCAGTATAATAGAGTCCGTATTGATTGGTATCACAAGTTAGTAAGGTTTCCTTCCTTGGAGGAGGATGAGGAAGAGATTTCTCTATCTAGTAAAGAGTTGAAGAAACTTTTGGCGGATGAGGCTCAAGTGTTCAATTTGTTTGCATCATTGTCGGAAGAGAGTAAGGTAGAACTAGATATGGTTCCAATGGTGTGCGACTTTCCAGAAGTATTTTCGGAGGACATTGCGGACGTACCGCCGGAGAGAGAAGTCGAGTTTTCGATTGATCTAGTTTCGGGTACTAGACCGATTTCGATGGCGCCGTATCGCATGTCGGCATCAGAGTTGATGGAATTGAAGAAACAATTGAATGACTTATTGGAAAAGACGTTTTTCAGGCCGAGTGTTTCTCCTTGGGGTGCACCGGTATTGTTAGTAAAGAAGAAAGATGGGAGTATACGGTTGTGTATTGATTATCGACAGTTGAACAAGGTAACTATTAAGAACAAGTATCCGCTTCCCAGAATTGATGATTTGATGGACCAATTAGTTGGTGCCCGTGTTTTTAGTAAGATTGATTTGAAATTGGGTTATCACCAGATTCGTGTTAAAGATGAGGATATTCAAAAGATGGCTTTTAGGACACGGTATGGTCATTATGAATTTTCAGTGATGCCATTCGGAGTTTCTAATGCGCCAGGTGTGTTTATGGAATACATGAATCGTATTTTTCATGATCAGTTGGATCATTTTGTGGTTGTGTTCATCCACGACATTTTGATTTACTCTAAGTCCCATGAAGAGCATGTAGAGCATTTGGGAGTTGTGTTGCAGATCTTGAAAGAGAAGCAATTATATGCTAAGTTGTCGAAGTGTGAGTTTTGGTTATCAGAAGTGAGTTTTCTTGGACATGTTATTTCTGGTAATGGTATTAGTGTTGATCCGTCCAAGATTGATGCGGTAATGCAGTGGGAAGCTCCTAAGTCAGTTACGGAGATTCGAAGCTTTTTGGGATTAGTTGGTTATTATCGGAAGTTTATTGAAGGGTTTTCGAAGTTAGCACTTTCGTTGACTCAATTGACTTGTAAGGGAAAGGTCTTTGTTTGGGATATTGAGTGTGAGAAGAGTTTTGTTAAGCTTAAGAGGAGGTTGACAACAACGCCAGTTTTGATTTTGCCGAATCCGACGGAGTCGTTTGTGGTTTATTGTGATGCTTCTTTATCCAGTTTAGGTGGTGTTTTAATGCAAGAAGGGAAAGTTATGGCTTATGCTTCAAGACAATTGAGAGTGCATGAGAAGAACTACCCTACGCATGATTTGGAGTTAGCGGCTGTGGTGTTTGTTTTGAAAATTTGGAGGCATTATCTGTATGGTGCGAGATTTGAAGTTTTTAGTGATCACAAGAGTTTGAAATATTTGTTTGATCAGAAGGAATTGAACATGAGGCAGAGGAGATGGTTAGAGTTTTTGAAGGATTACAATTTTGGATTGAATTACCATCCGGGTAAGGCAAACGTAGTAGCCGATGCTTTAAGTCGAAAGTTGGTTCATATGTCAACATTGATGGTAAAAGAATGGGAATTGTTGGAGAGTTTTAGATATTTGAGTTTGGTTTGTGAGATAACGCCGAGTAGTGTGAAACTTGGTATGTTGTATGTTACGAATGATTTTCTTGCTACCGTGTGCGAAAAGCAAAAGTTAGATTTGAAGTTTGTTGATTTGATGATGAATGAGAATGAGGACTTCAAGGTTGATAATTTTGGAGTTTTGAGATTTTGTGATCGTATTTGTATTCCCGATGAAGTAGAGTTGAAAAAGATGATATTGGAGGAAGGACACCGGAGTAACTTAAGTATTCACCCGAGAGCGAATAAGATGTATCAAGATTTGAAGAAAATCTTTTGGTGGTCCGGATTGAAGAGGGATGTAGCTCAGTTTGTGTATTCGTGCTTGACTTGTCAGAAGTCTAAAGTGGAACATCAGAAGCCTAGTGGTTTAATGCAACCGTTGGACATTCCAGAGTGGAAATGGGATAGTATATCGATGGATTTTGTTACGGGATTGCCTAATACACAAAGAGGTCACAATGCTATTTGGGTGATTGTTGATAGGCTTACTAAATCTGCTCACTTTATTCCGATAGATATTAGTTATCCTTTGGAGAAATTAGACGAGATTTATGTTGGTGTGATTGTGAAGTTACATGGGATTCCTAAGAGTATAGTGTCGGATAGAGATCCTAGATTTACTTCGAGATTTTGGGAAAGTTTGCAAAGGGCTTTGGGTTCTAAGTTAAGATTGAGTTTCGCTTATCATCCGCAGACAGATGGTCAAACTGAAATGACGATTCAATCATTGGAATATTTGTTGCGTGCTTGTGTGCTCGAGCAAGGTAGTGCTTTAGATGGTTATTTGGCATTGATTGAGTTCACCTACAACAATAGTTTTCACTCAAGTATTGGTATGGCACCATTTGAGACTTTGTATGGTCGGAGATGTCGAACACCTTTGTGTTGGTATGAAACCGGAGAGAAGTCGGTAGTTGGACCGGAGATGGTACAACAAACGACGGAGAAGGTGAAGTTCATTCGGGAAAAGATGAGAGTTTCTCAGAGTAGGCAAAAGAGTTATCATGATAAGAGAAGGAAGAATCTTGAGTTTCAAGAAGGCGACCATGTGTTTTTGAGAGTTACACCGGTTACGGGTGTGGGTCGTGCTTTGAAGTCGAAGAAGTTGACTTCTCGTTTCATTGGTCCGTATCAGATTATTGCACGGGTTGGTGATGTGGCTTATCGTGTGGCGTTGCCTCCGAAACTTTCGAATTTGCACGATGTGTTTCATGTTTCGCAACTTCGGAAGTATGTTCCGGATCCGTCGCATGTGATTCCGATGGATGATGTGGAAGTGAGGGATAATCTTATAGTCGAGGTTTTACCGGTTAGGATTTTGGACCGTGAAGTTAAGAGGCTCAGAGGTAAGGATATCGCACTTGTGAAGGTGGCATGGGGAGGTGCCGCGGAAGGCAATGTGACTTGGGAATTGGAGAATAAGATGCGTGAGTCGCATGCAGAGCTGTTTGAATCAGGTAATATTTTCGAGGATGGAAATTTCTAAAGTGGGGGAGAGTTGTAACGCCCCGATTCTGAATTCTCATTTTTATTGAGTCCTTATTTTATTTATTTAAGTTATTATTTTATTTATGTGGAATTTGTGTGATAATATGTTATGTTTACATATCGAGCTATTTCTTGCCGACTTTGAGAGTTTCGGGTAAAAATAGGTTGGAGAGTATTTTGGGCATTAGTGATAATATTAAGTGGATATTTTGTGAGAATTAATTGATAAGTGTGTGGAAAGAATGTGGGAGGAAAGAAATAGATATGTGATATAGAGAGAAAAGAGAAAGATAGAAACATTAAGAAGAAAAACAAGAGAAGGAAAAGAGGAGGAGAGAAAAGAAGAGAAAGTGGAGCAAAACCTAGAATCATCAAGAATCAACCTTAGCTTGTGATTAATCAGGTAAGGGTGAGAAGTTTTATCATCTTCATAATGTGTATGATCATGTATGAGCTAGATTGAATTTGTTATATTGTTTCTATGTTTCCATTTCTAGGTCGGGAGTTGATTTAATCGGTAGAAACTGAGTTTTATCGGTTAGAATTTGGAATAGTCGGTGTAGTATAGTCGGGTGATGAGTGGGTTGTACTACTGGGACTGATTTGGATTAAATCGGTCGGGTTGTGAGGTTTGGGCCTTTGGACAGCCATGGGAGTTCTGAGTTCGCAGGTTCGCCAGGCGAATGGCAGCGAAGCTTCGCCGGGCGAAGCCCAGCGAGCAGCAGCGAACCAAGTCAGAAGCATCCACCCTGTCTTTGCTGGCAAGTTCGCCAGGCGAATGAGAGTGGCGAAGGTTCGCCAGGCGAGTATGCTGGCGAGTG
>OZ012739.1:395617836-395660336 GCA_963859935.3 Lathyrus sativus | reverse complement strand
TTCTATAATGGACTTCTTTATAACACTAAAATGACCATCGACACTGCCGCTGGTGGTGCACTGATGAACAAACCTTACCCTGAAGCTAGTGCCCTTATCGAGGATATGGCCCAAAACCATCAATCATGGGGAGTAGAACGAGCGACAGTGGAAAAGAAGGAAGCCCAAGGAGGAATACATGAGCTAAGCTCTATAGACATGATGCAGGCTAAAATGGACGCGTTGGCCCTTAGAGTCGAACATATGTGTACAACTCCGAATACTGTTGCCGCAGTTTCGCCGAATTGTGAGATATGTGGAACGCAAGGACACCAATCCGCCGAATGCAATCTGTTGAATGAAACCAACACTGAGCAGGTGAACTATACCCAAGGGAACCCATTTTCAAACACATATAACCCTGGATGGAGGAATCACCCAAACTTATCCTACAAAAATAATAACCCTATCCAAAATACCGCACCTCCGAGACAACAAGGTTACCAAGCCCCTAGAACAAATCAACCTATGCAACCTGTACCACCTAGCCCGAGCTTTGAGGAAGTTGTAAAAGATTTTATCGTTGCTCAAAAACAACAAAACAAAGAGTTCATGAACCATAACGTCCATGTTAACGAACTAATTACCAAGTTAGGAACCAAGGTTGATCAAATTATTACTCATAATAAGATGCTTGAAACCCAGATCTCTCAGGTAGCGTTAAACCAAGCCCCACAGACTACACCTGGAGGACAGTTCCCTGGACAACCTCAACAAAACCCGAAAGGGCAAGCTAATGCCATTACTCTACGAAGTGGAACCGCTTATAAGGAACCTTTAAACCCTAGATTAAGTGAGCCCGAAACTTCTGAGAGGAATGAGGAAAAGGAACCAGAGAAGCCTGAAACCCCGGAAAGTCAAGAAAAAGGAGAAGAACCTAAAAATAAAACCTATGTACCGCCACCGCCATACAAACCACCAATACCTTACCCTCAAAGATTAAAGAAAACCCAAATCGATAATCAATATCAAAAATTCGTTAAGGTTATAGAAAAACTTCACGTAGAAATCCCCTTTACAGAAGCCATCACCCAAATACCTTCTTATGCTAAGTTTCTCAAAGACATACTTACAAATAAACGTAGACTCGAAGATCCGAAACCCGTGGAATGTAATTCTATTTCCGAAAATAGGTTAGCAAAGAAAGATAAAGATCCCGGAAATTTTTCCATTCCTTGTGTTTTGGGGAATCATGTCATCGAAAAAGCTTTTCTAGACTTAGGAGCTAGTGTGAGCTTAATGCCTTTAGCAGTTTGTGAGAGATTAAACTTAGGAGAATTACAACCTACTAAGATGTCACTTCAATTAGCCGATAGATCCGTTAAATACCCTATAGGCATACTTGAAGACGTCCCTGTTAGGATAGGTCAGCTGTTTATACCTACTGATTTTGTTGTCATGGACATTAAAGAAGATGACGACATACCAATCCTCCTAGGTAGACCGTTCTTATCGACTGCTGGAGCCGTAATAGATGTTAAAAAGGGAAAACTAACTTTTGAGGTAGGTGGCCAGAAGATAGAATTTATATTGTCAAAATTTCTTATGGCACCTGTGATAGGAGATTCTTGTTATGCCTTAGATATCATCGAAGAATGTATTAGGGAATTAGAACAAGAAGAAGAAACTGAATCTATAAAATTGCCATCAACCCTTATTTTGGAAGATGACAATTATAAAACACCCTACATTGATGATAACCTTCACGAATGTTTATCTCTAACCCCAGATCCTATGCCTTGCCCTATAAAACCGACCGTAAAACTTAAGGAACTGCCTAAAAACCTGAGATATGAATTTCTTGATGAAGATATGAACCGTCCAGTTATAGTCAGTGCTACCTTAAACCAAGAAGAAACCGATCAATTATTAGAAGTTTTACGTAGGTACCCCTCAGCCTTAGGATATAAGATCTCTGATCTAAAAGGAATAAGCCCATCCGTATGCATGCATCGGATTTTGCTTGAAGAAGATTCAAAACCTTCTAGAGAACACCAACGTAGAATAAATCCTATAATGAGTACTGTAGTTAAGACTGAAGTTCTTAAGTTACTAGAGGCAGGTATAATATATCAGATCTCGGACAGTAAATGGGTGAGTCCTGTGCATGTAGTACCTAAAAAGGGAGGCATCACAGTCGTGCAAAACGAGAAGGGCGAACCTGTAGCAAAAAGAACTGATGGAGGTTGGCGTATGTGCATAGATTATAGAAAATTAAATAAAGCAACTAGGAAGGACCATTTCCCATTACCATTCATAGACCAAATGTTGGAGCGCCTAGCCAGACACTCTTACTTTTGTTATTTAGATGGATATTCAGGATTCTTCCAAATACCTATTCACCCCGAAGATCAAGAAAAAACTACCTTTACATGCCCAGTTGGAACCTTTGCCTATAGAAGAATGCCTTTTGGACTTTGTAATGCTCCTGCAACTTTCCAACGCTGCATGATGTCTATCTTTGCTGATTATTTGGATGGAATCATGGAAGTATTTATGGATGATTTCTCAGTTTGTGGGTCAGATTTCAAAAATTGTCTTGTCAACCTTGAGAAAATCCTGGAGAGATGTGTGGAGGTAAACCTTGTGCTAAATTGGGAAAAATGTCATTTCATGGTCACCGAAGGGATTGTTTTAGGACATATAGTTTCCGAAAAGGGTATAGAGGTAGATAAAGCAAAAATAGAAGTCATAGAGAATCTAAAACCGCCGAAGACTATCAGGGAGATAAGAAGTTTTCTTGGACATGCCGGATTTTACCGACGTTTTATCAAGGATTTCTCCAAAATAACAAAGCCCTTAACTGGTCTTTTAATGAAAGATGCTGAGTTCATCTTCGATGAAAAATGTACTGAAGCATTTAATCTTCTGAAGCAAGCTCTGATTTCAGCACCTATAATGAAACCCCCTGATTGGTCGGAACCGTTTGAGATAATGTGTGACGCCAGTGATTATGCTGTTGGAGCCGTTCTAGGTCAGAGAAAAGATAAGAAGTTACATGTGATTTATTATGCCAGTAGAACCCTAGACGCTGCACAGCTCAACTACGCAACAACCGAAAAAGAGCTCCTAGCTGTAGTTTTTGCAATAAACAAATTTAGATCTTATCTAGTAGGAGCCAAGATTATAGTTTACACCGACCATGCTGCCATTCGTTACTTACTAAGCAAAAAGGATGCCAAGCCTAGGTTACTTCGATGGATTCTATTATTACAAGAGTTTGATTTGGATATCCGTGACAAGAAAGGCACTGATAATGTGGTAGCTGATCACCTATCTAGGCTAGAATACCTGAAACCTGATCCAGTACCCATAAATGACGATTTTGCCTACGATAGACTGATAGCCCAACTAGAAACCATTGAAGATGATAACCCAGACCCTCATGAGCAATTTCATAAATCCTTAGCTATAAGCAATGTACCTTGGTATGCAGATTTTGTTAATTACCTAGCCGCTGACATCATACCCCCTGATCTAAACTACCACCAGAAGAAGAAGTTCTATAGTGATGTGAGAAACTTCTATTGGGACGATCCATTTCTTTTCAAGAGAGGTAAAGATGGCATTTTCCGCCGTTGTGTTCCAGAAGAAGAGGTAAATAATATAATTGAGCATTGTCACTCTGCACCCTATGGTGGACATGCAAGCACATCTAAGACCTACGCCAAGATTCTTCAAGCTGGCCTATTCTGGCCTACTATGTGGCGTGATGTCCATGCTTTCATTGTCAAGTGTGACAGATGCCAACGCACAGGAAATATTTCAAGACGTAATGAAATGCCGTTAAGAAATATCCAAGAAGTAGAACTCTTCGACGTATGGGGTATAGACTTTATGGGACCGTTCCCACCATCTTTTGGAAATCAGTACATATTAGTAGCTGTTGACTACGTGTCTAAATGGATTGAAGCTATCGCCGCACCCACAAACGACACCAGAGTAGTCATCAAATTATTCAAGAATTATATATTTCCCAGGTTTGGAACACCCCGTTTAGTCATAAGTGATGGAGGATCACACTTCATATCGAGAATATTTGATAAACTTTTAAGCAAGTATGGAGTTAAGCATAGAGTAGCAACACCATACCACCCACAGACCAATGGACAAGTGGAAGTATCTAATAGGGAGATAAAACAGATCCTCGAGAAGACTGTCTCTATATCTAGAAAAGATTGGTCGCAGAAACTTCAAGAAGCATTATGGGCCTATAGAACCGCTTTCAAAACTCCTATAGGAACAACCCCTTATCAACTGGTCTATGGAAAATCATGTCACTTACCATTTGAGTTGGAGCATAAGGCCTATTGGGCCATCAAAACTTTGAATTTGGATTACTTGACAGCTGGTGAGAAACGTATCCTTGATATCCACAAATTAGAAGAGCTCAGACGATCTGCCTACGAAAATGCCATCATATACAAAGAAAGAACAAAAGCTTGGCATGACAAAAGAATCATAAGAAGAGACTTCAAAATAGGCAATCCTGTTCTCCTGTTCGATTCCAGGTTACGACTATTTCCAGGTAAACTCCGTTCGAGATGGACTGGCCCTTTCGAAGTATCTAAGATCCTGAGATCCGGTGCTATTGAAATCAAGAACCAAACATGTAAACCGTTCATAGTCAATGGACAGAGGTTGAAGCCCTACGAAGGAGGTGACATCCCAACAACATACACCTGTCATACTCTGAGTGATCCACCATATCCTTCCAATGATGTTTAAATATCGGTCGTCGAGCTAATGACGTTAAACAAGCGCTGCATGGGAGGCAACCCATGGTTTTTCTTATTTTTGTACTTTTTATTTTTACTTTATTTTAATTTGTTTATTTTATTATTATGTCAGGACCCACGATTGAATGTTTTATGTGCTTTCAGGACTTGTTTGCTAACCTTGTACAGAATGCAGAACCCTGATGACATGCACGTGGCCTTTAGAGATGATGCACAGAGAGAGCGTTACTATGTTCACATGAGATGCCCTATGGCTCCTACCAGGTACCCTGACCATGACTGCATGGATGCCTTGGGGATAGAGCCAAGCGTCAGATTTTTATGCCATCAACTCCAGTGGGACCAGTTTGACGACAGGAACAACACTTATAGGAACTTGACTCTTGAGTTCCTCAGCTCGTTTCATCATGACCCTTGGGCTGGACCCGATGGACTCGCTGTTTTCAGGTTGTTCGGGATTGACTACTCATTCTCTCACAAAGGGTTTGGTGATTTACTAGGTTTCCAGACTACTCCTGATGCTATTCCAGAGACTCCGATGGGGTATTTTATGAGCAGAGAAGTGGAAAAGTTTTGGACTAAAATATCAGGCGGAGGGAGCCAAGATCCTTCTACCCAGTTTTCCCAGATAATCCACAACCCTGCATTGAGGTACTTCCAGATGATTCTAGCACATTCTTTCCTAGGTTTTCCAGATACAGAGACACTGCTAAGTGAAGAGGAGATTTTCCTACTGTTTTGTGCGACTCAGTCTCGCCCTGTTGCTTGTGGCAACTTTCTACTGAAGGGCCTTGCTAGTGTTGCCAGATCATCAGTAGGAATCATCCATGTCGGTGGGATTGTTACACAGATTGCTACTGCATTGGGTTTGTCTCGCAAGCTATTGCACCTCAGGACCTTCTGCTGCTACACCACCCTGGATATTGATTTTTGTCTTGATAGAGGACTGATGAGGAGGGCTTCTTTTGAGCCCAACAGGTTTAGATTGCTGATCGACGGTGAAGCGATACACTACTTTACATTACCAGATCCGCTGATGACCAGTGTCCATGATCCTGCCAATTGGAGTTATGCTCTAGAGGGTTATGGAGAGACTGTCGAAGAGCCGAAATCGCCTCCCGCCGCTGAGTACACTCCTACACCTCTTACTCCCCGAATCACTGTTATGTCTAACAATATGTCTCTGCAGCCACCTGACCTACAAACACAGATTTATGAGCTCCGCAAGGAGACTGCCCTGCTCAAGCAGGAAGTGGCAGACTTAGAGTTACAGATGCAGGTTTCTGATCTCACTCATGCCTCGGAGACCGATGCTCTACATCAGGCGATCGACGAGCTTCGGAGGGAGATAGCTGAGATTCGTGGATCAAGCCAGGATAAGAAACCTACCACATGACTCATTCCACCCTGACAGCACTACCCTAGTATTTAACTTCCTTTTATTTATCGCATTTCCAGACATATTTTACTTTATTGCAGCTTTTATATTTTCATGCACTTTGAATTCCTTATATATATACATATTATGCACTAATTTTTATTTTTCTTTTTCTTTTTTGATTTTTAATTATTTTATTTTTGTCGTGCAAAGAAAAAATAAATATATATAAGACAAAAATATGCAAGCCAATGCCTTGAAAAGAAGAAGAAAACGCTATTCAGACCTCCCGGAAGACAAAGGTGCAAGGAAGGCCCAAAGGAGGATCCAAAACCACAAGGCCCAGGAATTGGCCTTGTGGCGGGCGCCATAGGCCCTGTGGCGGGCGCCACACCGTACCATCAACAAATACGGGATTCAATCCCCATTTCCACCATTTTCATCCCTTTCTTCACCAAAAACCCATTTTTCCAACCTTCCAAATCCTCCTTGAACCCCATTAAAGCTCCCCCATTTCCAAAATACCCTCCATCCATAAAACATATCCAACATCCATTTCCATTTTCATCCATCAAAAACCAAAAAAATCAAAACTTTATCATTCCCCTCATAAACCACTTTTCTACTATTTTCACTACCTAAGGAGCTTTTCAACAATGGAGTTCAACGGATTTATTCTTCGTGATGGAAGACCGGGCGAAAGGCAACGGAAAATTATTTAGCGGCTTCAAAGTCGAGAAATCCTCTCGACTAGGTACGTCGACGATAACTGTCTGTATGCTTTGGGTATTTATCATAGTGTTTTTAATTTATTAGAATTTCTAGGCTTGCATAATATTTTCATTAATCAGGAACCTACCTATGAGAGGCTAACAACTGAGTTTTTGAGTTCTTTGATATACACTGTCAGTCCTAACACTGCTAGCACTGTCGGTACTGTTATTTTTAGACTGTTTGGAATTGAATATGAATTCAGTACCAATGAGCTAGCAGATTTGTTAGGAATCCCTCATAGGGAAGGTTCGATTTGTGAGGCACCTTTGGATGCTGAATGGTCGGCCGAGGTATTTACCTTCTGGCTAAGGCTTTCAAGTACTTCAATTAATTCTTTTGAAGGGATACTTGCGTCGACCATTCACAACCCGGCCATAAGAGTTTTTAGACTTCTTTTGGCATGTACTATTTTTGGCCGGGAAAGTCCAAACAAGGTTAATGCTCGTGAACTCCTATTTTTGCAAGGATGCCTCACTAGAACCCACATCAATCCGGTCCCGTTTATGCTTGCCCACATGACTTTATTTACTAATAAAACAGGACCGATTGTTTTTGGAGGGCTTGTTACGTCTATTGCTCGGGCTCTTGGCCTGAATGATGAGATAGCTACACTTGAACCACTACCTCCTCGCACAATTAATTTAAAATTTCTGAAAGACATGAAATTGTGCCGAACAAGGAGAGAAGGTGGTTATGAGTTGATGGTTCATGGGGTAGCTATCCCATCTGTTGCTTTACCATGCAGTAGACGTACTGATGTACGTGATGAAAGGAACTGGACCTATGATCTTAATGCTCCACGTGTTTTGGGTCTACTTCCTCCTAATATTCCCGATGGGGAGGCACATGACAGTGATGATGAGTATGATCGGAGAGAGCAGTCTCCCATCCCTCACATGTCCCCCCATCGTCCTTCACAGTCACACACTGCACCATCTTCCTCTAACCCTGTTGCAGGTACTGCTCCTGGATTCTTTGTCACCGAGGAGATGTGGCGTGATATGACAACTAGAGAAGAAAGGCGTGATGGCCTTCTCTCTACTATTTCACAGCAGCTGACGGACAATATGAGCTTCATGCAACAATCGCGATTGGTTTCGGATCGTGCTTATAGCAACATTTGTCGTACCTTGAATGATATTTCATCAGAGCAGAACCGTCAGAGAGAGTTCAACAGCCGACACTACCAGCTTGTAGAGGCTACTCAGGGTTCCATCTTGGGTAACCTTCGAGAGGTCCGGAGTGCTCAGGCTGCTTTATCAGCACGACTCGACCGGAGGGACCAGCATCATAGTAGATCCCGTCGTTCCAGACCATCACATCAGGACGGCGAAGGCACCAGTGCCCCTCCTCAGTAGTCTTTTTCCAGGTTACCCCCCTTATCTTATTTCGAAACATTGGGGACAATGTTCGATTTAAGTGCGGGAGGGGATTTTATTGCTTTCTGTTATTTCCCTTTTTAGTTAATTTCCTTTCAGTTATTTCCCTTTTCAGTAATTTATTTTTCTTAGATAATGCATGAGTCTGACGAGTCACCAGTATAGTGTCTTTTTAGTTCATCTTCATTTTTTCCCATTTCCTTAGCCTTACCAGAAAATTTTTAAAAAGAAAACAATGTTGTTTCACATGTTTTTTGGGCTTTGAGACAGGTTTAGATTAGGATGTGGTGACTTAGGTCAACTTTTTGAAACATCAGAACCATTTTAGCACCATAGACCTCTTGAATATAGGAATCACTCCTAAACCCCACCACCATGGCCTTTACTATCATTCAAAAAATTGTCCTAAGTAGTTTATTTTAGCAGTCAGCTCCGGCCTAAGCATACTCTACGTAGGGGGCCGATGAATATAAGTGAATGATCCAGTGCTAATAAAAAAAAAAAAAAAAGGCAAACTCCGGTATAGGTGACCCTCACAAAGTCATTTAAACCGAAAAAAGAGAAGAAAAAAAAAATTTTGCCACAAAAAGAAAAAAATTGCAAGTCACCTATTGTTAGTTGGTTCAGAGGTATCTGGCACTGAACTTGGTAGGGCGGATTACGATCCGATCCCCCGCAGCTACATTTAGGCGAAATAAAAACAGGTTTACACATGCTTATGTGCCAGAAACCTTATGTTATGGATCAGAATCACTAACCGGTCACTCTACTATGAAGCATGTACGGATAACGGGCTTAATGTGATTGCGCCTGAATGAAAAGGACACAAAAAGATGAGAAGATAGGCCTAGGTATCGTGGGATGACATGGAGTGGTTGATATAGGATTGAAGTTTGTGTTTGTGTTACTATGGTACCCTTGGTTCACTTAGTTAGTATCTGTCACTGCATCCTGACTTGAACTTAGAATCCCTTTAGCCCAAAGACGAGTGTTGACACCATATTTTCTTAAGCTTTAATGTTTGCTTGAGGACAAGCAAAGGTTTAAGTGTGGGAGAATTTGATCACACTAAAATTCACCGTATTTCTGACTCCGATTTCGCATGCATTCTTAGCTTTTATTGTTGTTTTGCTTTGTTATTGCTTTGTTTTCTTATGTTTTCAGGTTTTTATAAAAATCGGAGCTTGAATCGGGAAAAGGAGCGAAAAAGGAGTAAAAACGGACGAAAACCTAGAAATTCAGCATTTTGCACTTGCGGCACCCACCGTGGCGGGCGCCATGGGGTTAGCCATGACGTGGCCACGTCTCAAGACCACTCCTCAACCTCCAAGACCCACGATCCCCACTCCATCATCCCCTGTAGGGACCATGGCGGGCGCCATGACCTTGTGGCGGGCGCCACAAGGCAAAACTTCATAACCTCCACTTTTTAGTGGAGGGGCGTCCCGGTCATTTCATGCTTTCAGTTTTTACTATAAATAGGACCTTAGATTTTCGTTTTTCTTCATCCAGAATTAGAATTCTCTAGGCATATATCAGTTATAAAGCAGTTGCCATTCCACATCGGGGTGCCTCTGCAATCGAGTGATCGAGTCTGTAATCTGTCTGTGGTTCGAGTTTTGGAGCACTCTGGAGGAAGTTAATCCTGCCGCCATTTTAATTCCAGTTAGTATTTTATTTTTCCGCATTGCTTTAATTTTATTTATTTTCTCGCACTTTACTTTGTTTATTTCCCGCACTCGCACATTTACTTTGTTTATTTCCCGCACTCGCACATTTACTTTGTTTATTTCCCGCACTCGCACATTTACTTTGTTTACTTCCCGCACTCGCACATTTACTTTGTTTACTTCCCGCACTCGCTTTAAATTACTCATATGAAAAACTATAAAAAGAATATTTACTTTATCATGTCTAACTAATCCCACAAAGGTTAGAATGTAAGGATCGTAATTAAACCAGTAATCAGTATAATTGTTCGTGGAAACACCTAAGGGCTATTTTATCTTTCAATTCAAGTAATTGTTTTTAACTATTTCAAAAACAGCCAAAAGCGCTTTGTATAGTTCATTAGGAGTTTTTAGATTAAAAAGAAAAGAGATTTTAAAACGATTTTCGGACGCGTTATGAGATTTAGAGTCTGGTTCATAAGAACCTCTTTTTGCTAAGAAGTCCAGGTTAAAATACTTTTCAACTTTGTTAAGAAACTATATTTCTTAAAAATAGGTTTACTACTCTAACGCAGTACGCACCTTTTTATCCGTGACAATAGGAGGGGTTGATTAGAGAGTACAACTCGGTTCTGAATACGCGAAAGCGACAGTTCCTGTTAAATTAGTTCTTTTTAAAGGAGAAAACATTGCCCATAAGTAGTTCCATTAACAAGTACTGGATTATCATTGATTACGTGAATTACATTCGAGCCTGTCTTTTATTTATTATTTAAAATTATAATTTTATTTACCATTGCACCCTTACTAAAACCCTTAAAAATAGTTGCCTTAGATAAACACCATAACAACAGGTACGATAGATTGACACTTGGTCTCTGTGGATTCGATAATCTTTTATATTACTTTGACGTGATTCGTACACTTGCGAAAAACACGCATCAGTGCGTGGGTGCATGCGTGAGTGTGTGTGAGTGTATGTGCGCACGCGTGTGCGTGTCTGCCCGCACGCGCGCGTTTCCCTCTTTGTGTGTGTGTGTGTGTGCGCATTTGCCCATCTATGTGTGTGTGTGTGAGTGAGAGAGATAGAGAGAGAGTGTGTGCGCACGCATGTGTGTGTGGGCGCGCGCGCGCGTTTGTCTATGGGTGCGTGTGTGAATGGGTGTATGTGTGCGTGTGTGTGTGTGTAACTGTGTGTGTGGGTGCATGCGTGCGTGCGTGAGTGCATGTGTGTGTATGTGAGTGTGTGTGTGTGCGCACGCGTGTGTGCGTTGGCCCGCACACGCGGATGTGGGTTTTTTTGTGTGTGTGTGGGCGCATGTGCGCGTCTGTGTGTGTGTGTGTGGGATAGAGAAAGTGTGTGTGTGTGTGTGTGCACGCGTGTGTGTGCTGGTGCGCGCGTGTGTGTGCTTGTGAGTGTATGTGTGTGTGTATGAGTGGGTGCGTGCGTGCATGTGTGTGTGTGGGTGCGTGCGTATGCGTGTGTGTCTGTCAATGCGTTTGCACGTGCGCGCTCTCATGTTTGTGTGTGCGCGCAAATGTTTGTGTGCATGTATGCGTGTGTGAGTGTGTGTGAGAGAGTGTGTGTGAGCGCACGCGCGTGTGTGTTTGTTCGTGTGTGTGTGTCTGCATGCGCGTTTGTGTGTGCGTGTGTCTGTGCGTGTGTGTGCGTGCATGTGCATGTGTGTGTATGTGAGCATCCGTGTGTGTGCGTGGGTGCGCACGCGCGCGCATGTATTCTTGTGTATGTGTGTCTTTGTGTGCGCGCACGTGTGTATGTGTGTGGGTGTGCGTGTGTGTGTGCACGCACGTGTGTGTGTGTGTGTGTGTGTGTGTGTTTGTGTGTGTGTGAGAGACTGTGCGCACGCGTGCGTGTGTGCGTGCGTGTGTGTGTGTGTGTCTCTGTGTGTGCACGCGCGTGTTTTTGTGCATACGAGTGTGTGTGTGTGTTTGCGTGCGTGCGTGTGTGTCTGTGTGTGCACGTGTGTATGTGTGCGCACGCGCCTGTGTGTGTGTGTGTATGTGTGTGTGTATGCATATGTGAGTGCATGTATGCGTGTGTGTGTGCGAGCAGCGTGCGTTAGTGCATGCATGCGTGCGTGTGTGTGCGCGTGTGCGCGCGCACTCGTTTTTGTGTGTGTGCTTGTGTGTATATGCACGCGCGCGCGTGCGTGTATGCGTGTGTGTGTGCGTGCGAGCGTGCATGTGTGTGTGTATGTGCGTGCGCATACGTGTGAGAGTAAGTGCCTGCGCACGCGGGCATGCGTGTGTGTTTGGGTGTGCACGCATGCGTGTGTGTGTGTGTGCGTATATGTGTGTGTGTGTGAGTGTGCACGTGTGTGTATGTGGGCGTTCGTGCGTGGGTGCGTGTGTGTGCATTCGCGTACACGTGGACGGGAGCGCTTTTGTGTTTGTGTGTGCTGACGTGTGTGTTTGTGTGTGCGAGCGAACATAGCGCGCGCGTGTGTGTGTGTGCCGACATGCTTGTGTAAGTGCGTGTGCGCGCGTGTTTATTTGTGTGCACACGCGCGTGTGCGTGTTTTTGTGTGTGTGCGCGTGCATGCTTGCTTGCGTGCTTCCGTGTGTGCGTGTGTGTGTGTGCGCGCACGTGCGTGTGTGTGTGTGAGAGAGAGAGAACGTGCGCACGCGTGTGTGTGTGCTTGCGTGTGTGTGTGTGTCTCTGTGTGTCTGTGTCCGTGTGTGTATGTGCATGCGCGCGTGTGTGCATGCGCGCGTGTGTGCATGCGTCTGTGTGTGTGTGAGTGCGCACGCGCGTGCATATGTGTTTGTGTGTGTGTGAGTGAGTGTGTGCACACGCGCGTGTTTGTGTTTGTGTGTGTGCGTGTGAGTGTGTGTGTGTGTATGCGCGTGTGTGTGTCTGTGCAGGTGTGTGCGTGTGTGTGTATGCCCGCGCACGCGTGTGTGTGAGTGCGCACGTGTGTGCGCGTGTTCATATGTGTGTGAGTATGTGTGCGTGCACGTGTGTGTGCATGCGTGTGCGCGTGCACGTGTGTTTGTGTGTCTGTCTGTGTGTGTGTCTTTTTGTGTGTGTATGAGAGAGAGAGAGAGAGAGAGAGAGAGAGTGTATGCGCACGCGTGTGTGTGTGTGTGTGTGTGTGCGTATGTGTGTTTCAGTGTATGCACGTGCGTGTTTGTGTGTACGCGAGTGGGTGTGTGTGTGGGTGTGCGCCCGCGTGTGTGTGTTTGTGTGTGTGTGTGTGCTTGCATGCATGCGTTAGTGCGTGTGTGTGTGTGTATGTGTGCAAGCGACGTGAGTTAGAGCATGCGTCCGTGCATGTGTGTGCGTGTGTGTGTGTGTGCGTGTGTGTGTGTGTGTCCACGCGCGTTTGTGTATGTGAGTGTGCGTGTCTGCCCGTGTGTGTGTGCGCACGCGCGCGTGTGTTTGTATGTGTGTGCGTATGTGTACTCGCACGTGTGTGAGTGTGTGTGTGTGTGAGCGTGCACGTGTGTGTATGTGAGGGAGAGAGTGTGTGTGTGTGTGCGCACGCGTGTGCGCGTATGTGTGTGTATGTATGTGTGTGTTAGTGTGTGCATGCGCGTGATGGTGTGCATGTGCATTAGGGTGTGCGCGCGCGTGGGCGCACGTGTGTGCGTGTGCGTGTGTGCATGCGTGCTTGTGTGCATGCTTTAGTGCGTGTGTGGGTGTGCGTGTGTGTGTGTGTGTGTATGTGTGCGATCAGCGTGTGTTAGTGCTTGCGTGCGTACGTGTGTGTGTGTGTGTGTGCGCGCGCACGCGCGTGTTGGTGTTTGTGTGTGTGTGTGTGTGTGTGTGTGTGTGTTTGTGTCTGTGTGTGCAGGCGCGTGTGTTTTTGTGTGTGTGTGTATAAGTGCGCGCGCACGCGTGTATGTTTGTGAGTCTGCGCAGGTGTTTGTGTGGGTGTGAGCGCGCGTGCTTGCTTGCCTGCGTGTTTTTGTGTGTGTGTGTGGGGGTGTGGGTGTGTGCGTGCGTGTGCGCGTGCGTACGTGTGTGAGTGCGTGAGTGTGTTTATGTGTTTGTGTGTATGTGTGTGCGTGTGTACACGCGCACACGTGTGTGTGTGTATGTGTGCGTGTAACTGTGTGTGTGGTTGCGCGTGTGTATGGGTGTATATGTGTGTGTGTGTGTGTGTGCGTGTAACTGTGTGTGTAGGTGTGTGCGTGCGTGCGTGAGTGTGTTTGTGTGTATGTGTGTGTGTGCGCACGCGTGTGTGTGTGTAACTGTGTGTGTGGGTGTGTGTGTGCGTGCGTGAGTGTGTTTGTGTGTATGTGTGTGTGTGTGCGCACGCGTGTGTGTGTGTTTGTCGCACGCGCGTGTTTCCTTGTTTGTGTGTGTGTGTGTCTGCGCATTTGCGCGTCTGTGTGTGTGTGTGTGTGTGAGAGAGAGAGAGAGAGAGATAGAGAGAGTGTGTGCGCATGCGTGTGTGTGCGTGTGCGCGCGCGTGTATTTATTTTCGCGCGCGTGTGTGTGTGTGTGCGTGTAACTATGTGTGTGGGTGTGTGTGTGTGTATGGGTGTATGTGTGTGTGTGTGTGCGTGTAACTGTGTGTATGGGTGTGTGCGTGCGTGCGTGAGCGCGTGTGTGTATGTATGCGAGTGTGTGTGTGCGCACGCGTGTGTGTGTTGGCCCGCACACGCGCGTCTGCGTGTTTGTGTGTGTGTGTGTGTGTGTGCGTGCGCATGTGCGTGTCTGTGTGTGTGTGTGTGGGAGAGAAAGTGTTTGTGTGTGTGTGCGTGCGCATGTGTGCGCCTGTGAGTGTATGTATGTGCGTGCCTGCGTGCTTGTGTGTGTGTGTGGGTGCGTGCATATGCGTGTGCATGTGTGTCTCAATGGGTTTGCACGCGCGCGCTCGCGTATTTGTTTGTGCGCGCACGTGTTTTTATGTGTGTGTGTGTGTGTGTGTGTGCGTGTGTGAGTGTGTGTGTGAGAGACAGTGTGCGAGCGCACGTGTGTGTGTGTTTGTGCGTGTGTGTGTGCACGCGCGTTTGTGTATTCGGGTGTCTGTTCATGTGTGTGCATGTGTGTGTATGTGACCGTCCGTGTGTGCGCTTGTGTGAGCACGAGCGCGCGTGTATTCTTGTGTATGTGTGTCTTTGTGTGGGCGCACATATGTATGTGCGTGTGGGTGTGTGTGTGTGCGCGTGCGCACGTGTGTGTGTCTGTGTGTGTGTGTGTTTGTGTGTGTGTGAGAGAGAGTGTGCGCACGCGTGCGTGTGTGCATGCGTGTGTGTGTCTGTGTGTGCATGCGCGTATTTGTGTGCACACGAGTGCGTATTTATTTTCGCGCGCGTGTGTGAGTGCGTGTAACTATGTGTGTGGGTGCGTGTGTGTATGGGTGTATGTGTGTGTGTGTGTGTAACTGTGTGTATGGGTGTGTGCGTGCGTGCGTGAGCGCGTGTGTGTATGTATGCGAGTGTGTGTGTGCGCACGCGTGTGTGTGTTGGCCCGCACACGCGCATGTGCGTGTTTGTGTGTGTGTGTGTGCGTGCGCATATGCGTGTCTGTGTGTGTGTGTGGGGGAGAGAGAAAGTGTTTGTGTGTGTGTGCACGCGCGCGTGTGTGTGTGTGTGTGTGCGTGCGTGCGCGTGTGTGTGCCTGTGAGTGTATGTATGTGCGTGTGTGTGAGTGTGTGCGTGCGTGCTTGTGTGTGTGTGGGTGCGTGTGTATGCGTGTGTATGTGTGTGTCAATGGGTTTGCACGCGCGCGCGCTCGCGTATTTGTTTGTGCGCGCACGTGTTTTTATGTGTGTGCGTGTGTGAGTGTGTGTGAGAGAGAGTGTGCGAGCGCACGCGTGTGTGTGTTTGTGCGTGTGTGTGTGCACGCGCGTTTGTGTGTTCGGGTGTTTGTGCGTGTGTGTGCATGTGTGTGTATGTGACCGTCCGTGTGTGAGCACGAGCGCACGTGTATTCTTGTGTATGTGTGTCTTTGTGTGCGCGCACATATGTATGTGCATGTGGGTGTGCGTGTGTGCGCGTGCACACGTGTGTGTGTGTGTGTGTGTTTGTGTGTGTGAGAGAGAGAGTGTGTGCACACGTGCGTGTGCGCACGCGTGTGTGTGTTTGTGCGTGTGTGTGTGCACGCGCATTTGTGTATTCGGGTGTCTGTTCATGTGTGTGCATGTGTGTGTATGTGACCGTCCGTGTGTGCGCTTGTGTGAGCACGAGCGCGCGTATATTCTTGTGTATGTGTGTCTTTGTGTGCGCGCACATATGTATGCGCGTGTGTGCGCGTGCGCACGTGTGTGTGTCTGTGTGTGTGTGTTTGTGTGTGTGTGAGAGAGAGTTTGCGCACGCGTGCATGTGTGCATGCGTGTGTGTGTCTGTGTGTGCATGCGCGTATTTGTCTGCACACGAGTGCGTATTTATTTTCGCGCGTGTGTGTGTGTGTGTGTGCGTGTAATTATGTGTGTGGGTGCGTGTGTGTATGGGTGTATGGGTGTGTGTGTGTGTGTGTGTGCGTGTAACTGTGTGTATGGGTGTGTGCGTGCGTGCGTGAGCGCGTGTGTGTATGTATGCGAGTGTGTGTGTGCGCACGCGTGTGTGTTTTGGCTCGCACACGCGCGTGCATGTTTGTGTGTGTGTGCGTGCGCATGTGCATGTGTGTGTGTGTGGGGGGGGGGGGGGGAGAGAAAGTGTTTGTGTGTGTGTGCACGCGTGTGTGTGTGTGTGTGTGCGTGCGTGCGCGTGTGTATGCCTGTGAGTGTATGTGTGTGCGTGTGTGTGAGTGTGTGCGTGCGTGCTTGTGTGTGTGTGGGTGCGTGTGTATGCGTGTGTATGTGTATGTCAATGGGTTTGCACGCGCGCGCGCTCGCGTATTTGTTTGTGTGCGCACGTGTTTTTATGTGTGTGCGTGTGTGAGTGTGTGTGAGAGAGAGTGTGCGAGCGCACGCGTGTGTGTGTTTGTGCGTGTGTGTGTGCACGCGCGTTTGTGTGTTCGGGTGTTTGTGCGTGTGTGTGCATGTGTGTGTATGTGACCGTCCATGTGTACGCTTGTGTGAGCACGAGCGCGCGTGTATTCTTGTGTATGTGTGTCTTTGTGTGCGCGCACATATGTATGTGCATGTGGGTGTGCGTGTGTGCGCGTGCGCACGTGTGTGTGTGTGTGTTTGTGTGTGTGTGAGAGAGAGTGTGTGCACGCGTGCGTGTGTGCATGCGTGTGTGTGTCTGTGTGTGCATGCGCGTATTTGTGTGCACACGAGTGCGTGTTTGCGTGTGTGTGTGTGTGCGTGTGTGTGTGTTTGCATGCGTGCGTGTGTATCTGTGTGTGCACGTGTGTGTGTGTGTGTGTGTGTGCGCACGTGTCTGTGTGTGTGTGTATGTGTGTGTATGTGTGTGTGTATGCGTGTGTATGTGTGTGCGCACGTGTGTATGTGTGTGTGTGTGTCAGTGTGTGAGAGCGGCGTGCGTTAGTGCATGCGTGCGTGTGTGTGTGTGTGTCAGTGTGCGCACACGCGTGCGCGTGTTTGTGTGTGTGTATGTCAGCGTATGCACGCGCGTGTTTGTCTGTACGTGAGTGCGTATGTGAGTGGGTATGCACGCGCGTGTGTTTGTTTGTGCGTGTGTGTGCTGGTGTGCGTGCGTGCATGCTTTAGTGCATGTGTGTGTGTATGTGTGCGAGCGGCATGAGATAGAGCATGCGTGCGTGTGAGTGTGAGTGTGTGTGTGTGTGTGCGCGTGTGTGTGTGTATGTCCACGCGCGTTTGTGTATGTTTGTGTGTGTGTGTATGAGTGTGCGTGAGTGTGCTCACGCGCGCGCATGTTTGTATTTGTGTGCGTATGTATGCTCGCACGTGTGTGTGGGTGAGAGTACGCGCGTGCGCGCGCCAGCACGTGTGTGTGTGTGAGAGAGAGAGTGTGTGTGTGTGCGCGCACGCGTGTGTGCATGTGTGTGCGTGTGTGCGTGTGTGTGTGTGTTAGTGTGTGCATACGCGTGTTTGCGTGCACGCGAGTGCGTGTGTGTGAGGGTGTCCACGCGTGTGGGCGCACGTGTGTGTGTGTGTGTGTGCGTGCGTGCGTGCGTGCATGCTTTAGTGCGTGTGTGTGCGTGTGCGTGTGCGTGTGTGTGTGCGAGCGGCGTGCGTTAGTGGTTCCGTGGGTACGTGTGTGTGTGTGTGTGTGCGCGCCCGCACGCGCGTGTGGGTGTTTGTGTGAGTGTGTGCGCACGTGTTTTTATGTATGTGTCTAAGAGCGCGCGCGCGTGTGTGTGTGTGTGTCTCCGCAGGTGTGTGTGTGGGTGTGCGCGTGCGTGCTTGCGTGCCTGCCTGTTTTTGTGCGTGTGTGTGTGGGTGTGTGCATGTATTTGCGTGCGTGTGCGTGTGCATGCGTGTGCGCGTGCGTGCGCGCGTGAGTTTGTGAGTGTGTTTATGCATGTGTGTGTTTGTGTGTGTGTGTTTGCGTGCGTGCGTGTGTGTCTGTGTGTGCACGTGTGCACGTGTGTATGTGTGCGCACGCGCCTGTGTGTGTGTGTATGCGTGTGTGTGTGTATGCGTGTGCACGTGTGCGTGTGTGTATGTGCGAGCGGCGTGCGTTAGTGCATGCGTGCGTGCGTGTGTGTGTGCGTGTGCGCGCGTACTCGTTTTTGTGTGTGTATGCACGCGCGCGTGTGCGTGTATGTGTGTGTGTGTGTGTGGGTGCGTGCGAGCGTGCATGTGTGTGTATGTACGTGCGCATGCGTGTGAGAGTAAGTGCCTGCGCACGCGGGCATGCGTGTGTGTTTGGGTGTGCGCGCATGCGTGTGTGTGTGTGTGCATATATGTGTGTGTGTGTGTGTGTGTGAGTGAGTGTGCACGTGTGTGTATGTGTGTGCGTCCGTGCGTGCGTGGGTGGGTGTGTGTGTATGCGCGTACGCGCGGACGAAGACGCTTTTGTGTTTGTGTGTGCGCACGTGTGTGTGTTTGTGTGTGCGAGCGCACATGCGCGCGTGTGTGTGTGTGCGCGTGCGTGCGCATGCTTGTGTAAGTGTGGGCGCGCGCGTGTTTATGTGTGTGAACACGCGCGTGTGCGTGTTTTTGTGTGTGCGCGCGTGCATGCTTGCTTGCGTGCGTCCGTGTGTGCATGCGTGTGTGCGTGCGCGCACGTGCGTGTGTGTGTGAGAGAGAGAAAACGTGTGCACGCGTGTGTATGTGCTTGCGTGTCTGTGTGTGTCCGTGTGTGTATGTGCACGTGTGCGTAAGTGCACGCGTGTGTGTGTATGTGTGTGTGTGTGTGTGAGTGCGCACGCGCGTGCATATGTGTTTGTATGTGTATGAGTGAGTGTGTACACACGCGCGTGTTTGTGTTTGTGTAGGTGCGTGTGAGTGTGTGTGTGTGTGTGTGTGTGCGTGTGTATGCGCGTGTGTGTGTCTGTGTGGATGTGTGCGTGTGTGTGTGTGTGTGTGTGTCTGCGCACGCGTGCGCGCGTGTTCGTGTGTGTGAGTATGTGTGCGCGCACGTGTGTGTGCGTGCGTGTGCGCGCGCACGTGTGTTTGTGTGTCTGTGTGTGTGTGTCTTTCTGTGTGTGTGTGAGAGAGAGAGAGAGAGTGTGTGTGTGTGTGTGCGCACGCGTGTGTGTGTGCGTGTATGTTTCAGTGTATGTACGCGCGTGTTTGTGCGTACGCGAGTGCGTGTGTGGGGGGGTGTGCGCGCGTGTGTTTGTGTTTGTTTGTTTGTGTGTGTGTGTGTGCTTGCGTGCATGCGTTAGTGCGTGTGTGTGTGTGCCTGTGCGTGTGTGTGTGTGTGTGTGTGCGAGCGGCGTGAGTTAGAGCATGCGTCCGTGCATGTGTGTGTGTGTGTGTGTGTCCACGCGCGTTTGTGTATGCGTGTGTGCGTGTCTGTGCGTGTGTCTGTGCGCACGCGCACGCGTATGTTTGTATGTGTGTGTGTGTATGTGTGCTCGCACGTGTGTGAGGGTATGTGTGCGTGTGTGCGCGTGCACGTATGTGTATGTGAGAGAGTGTGTGTGTGAATGTGCGCACGCGTGTGCGTTTGTGTGTGCGTGTGTGTGTGCGCGTGTGTGTGTTAGTGTGTGCATGCGCGTGATAGTGTGCACGCGAGTGCATGTGTGTGAGGGTGTGCGCGCGCGTGGGAGCACGTGTGCCTGTGTGCATGCGTGCTTGTGTGCATGATTTAGTGCACGTGTGTGTGTGTGTGCGTGTGCGCGTGTGTGTGTGTATATGTGCGAGCAGCGTGCGTTAATGCTTCTATGCTTATGTGTGTGTGTGTGCGCGTAGGTGTGTGTGTGTGTGTGCACGTGTGTGTGTATGTGTGTGTGTGTGAGTGCGCGCACGCGTGTGTGTGTTGGTGTGAGCGTGCACGAGAGCGCGCGCGCGCGTGTGTGTTGTTGTGAGCATGCGCGCCGTGTGTGTCTATGTGTGTGCGCGCACGTGTTTGTGTGTGTCTGTGTACGCGCGTGTGTGAGTTTGTGTGCGCGCGTGTGTTTTTGTGTTTGCGCGTGTGTTTGTGTGTATGTATCTGTGTTGTGCGCACGCGTGTGTGTGTCTGCGCAGGTGTGTGTGTGTGTCTGCGCGCGTGTGTTTGTGTGTGTGTGTGTGTGTGTGCGTGTGGGTGTGTGCGTGCCTGCGTTCCTGCGTGTGTGTGTGCGTGCGCACGTGTGTGAGGTTGTGAGCGCGCACGCGCTCGCTCGTGTGTATGTGCGTCTGTGTATGTGTGCGCGTGCGTGTGTATGTGTGTGGGTGTGCGCACGCGTGTGTATGTTTGCACGCACGCGCGTGTTTGTTTGTGTCTGTGTGCGCGCACGTGCTTGCGTGTGTGTGTGTGTGTGTGTGTGTGAGTGTGCGCACGTGTGTGTATATCTGTGTGTGTGTGCACGCGCTTGTGTGTGTGGGCGTTTGTGCGCGTGTGCGCACGTGTGTGTATTTGTGTGTGTGTGTATGTGAGAGAGTGTGAGCACGCGTGTGTGTGTGTATGTGCGAACGTGTGTGTGTGAGAGAGAGAGAGATAGAGAGTGTGCATGCGCGCACACATGTGTGTGTGTGGGAGCGCATGCACAAACGCATGTGTTTGTGTGTGTGTGTGTGTGTATGTGGGTGGGTGCGTGCTTGCGTGAGGGCGTATGTGTATGTGTGTATGTGTGCGCGCATGCGTGGGTGTGTTTACGCGCACGCGTTTGTATGTGTGTGTGTGCACGTGCGTGTGTCTATGAGTGAGTGTGCGCATGCTTCTGTATGTACATATGTGTGTTTGTGGGTGTGCGCGCGTGTGTGTGTGTGGGTGTGTGTATACGTGTGTGTGTGTGTGTGTGCGTGCGAGCGTGCATGTGTGTATAAGTGTGCGCGCAAGCGTGTGTATGTAAGTGGGCGGCACGCGCGCGCGTGTAAGTGCTTGGGTGTACGCGCATGTGTGTATGTGTGTGTGTGCGCGTATGTGTGAGCGTGTGTGTGTGTGCGTGTGTGCGTGCGTGCGTGTGTACATGTGCGTGTGCGTGTGTGTTTGTGTGCGCGTATGCGCGTACAGGAGCGCTTGTGTGTTTGTGTGTGTGTTTGTGTGTGTGCATGTTTGTGAGTGTGGAAGAGCGTGTGCGCATGTGCGTCTGTGTGTGCGTGCGTGTGCATGTGAGTGTGTGTCCGCACGTGTATGTGTGCGTGCGTGCATCCGTGTGTTCGTGAGTATGTGTTTGCGCACGTGCGTGTATGTGTGTGTGCGTGTGCGTGTGTGTGTGTGTGTGCGCCTGTGTGTGTATGTATAAGAGAGAGAGAGAGTGTGCACACGTGTGTGTTTGTGTGTGCTTGCGTGTGTGTATGTGTGTGAACGCACGCGCGCGCAAGTGTGTGTATGTGTGAGAGAGTGTGTGCGTAGGCCCGTGTGCGCGTGTGTGTGTCCCTGCGTGTTTATGTGTGTGTGCGCGTGCATGCTTTCTTGCGTGCGTCCAAGTGTTCGTGTGTGTGTGTGTGTGCGTAAGAGAGAGAGTGTGCGCACGTGTGTGTGTGTGTGTGTGCTTGCGGGTGTGTGTGTACGTGTATGTGTGTGTGTGTGTTTGTATGTGTGTGTGTGTGCGCACGCGCGCGCATATGTGTGTGTGTGTGTGTGCGTGTATGTGTGTATGCGCACGCGCGTGCATATGTGTGTGTGTGAGAGAGAGTGTGTGTGCGCATGTGCGTACGTGAGTGCGTGTGTGTGTGTATGTGTGTGTGCGTGCGCTCGCGTGTGTGTGTCTACCCGCCCGCACGTGTTTTTATGCGCATGTTTGTGCGTGTTTGTGCACGCGCGTTTGTGTATACGTGTGTGTGTGTGTGTGTGTGTGTGTGTGTGTGTGTGTGATTGTGCATGCGCGTTTGTATATACGTGTGTGTGTGTTTGTGTGCATGAGCGCGCACGTGTGTGTGTGTGTGTGTGTGTTTGTCTGTGTGTGTGTGTGAGAGAGAGAGAGAGAGAGAGAGAGAGTTTGAGCATGCGTTTGTGTGTGTGCGTGTGTGGGTATGCGTGTGTGCACGTGCACGTGTGCGTGTGTCTGTGTATGTGAGTGTGCGCGTGTGCGCACGTGTGTGTGTGTGTGTGAGAGAGAGAGAGAGAGTGTGCGCACGTGTGTGTGTGTGTCTGTTTGTGTTTGCGCGTGCGCGTGCGTGCGTGTCTACGTGCAGGCGCGTGCGTGCGTGTGTGTGTATGCGTGTAAGTGTATGTGTGGGTGCGTGCGTGCGTGCGTGAGTGCATGTGTGTGTATGTGTGTGTGTGTGTCGCGGTGAAATTTGGATACCAAACTATCGATTAGTTTGAATCTTTAATTCATTTGCAACCGAACTTTGATTTGTCCAAAGGAAGGGATAAAGATCGAAATTCCCACGATGCAATGCAAATGCAAGGTTTAGAGAGTTATAGGGTCGGGGGTTGGTTAAACTTAGGGAAGGTACTAGCATCCTAAGTTTCTGTAGTACTCTACAGGAACCTCTTGTTTTATGTTTGTTTATTGCTATGGTTATCTGCTTAAGGTATAAAAGACCTAAGGGTTTATTTCTAAGTATACTCGATAAGATATCGCATCTTATGCCTACATATCCTTACGGGAGTGGAATCAGAGTATTTTGTAGTTCTCCTAAAGGGTTTGAGGAGTTCTTTGACTGTGGTTAAAGTTCCTACGGATTTAGGGTAGTTGATTGATTGATTTTAGGAGAAGAGATGAGTCTTCATTTTAAGGGAGATTTAACCGCCACAAATTGTAGGAAAGTAGTCTTTGCATCGTCTTAAGAGAAGGACTTACGTACTCGGATAGGGATCGACGAGGTACACCTTTATCTCTCTTAAGGCAAAGTTTCTACGGTATTGATTGTATTGATGTGGGGTGGAGATTCTATCTCGCTTAAGATGATTTGGCATCTTTCTCTGATGTGTTTGAATATTGAATTGAGTTGTTGAATGTTTGAATATTGTATGTTGAATTAAGTTGTATTTGTTTTTTTTTTATGTTGTAAAAGATAAGGTCCTTCCTATAGGGTAGGATCTATCCTAGAGATCAACTTGAATGGGATCAAGGATCAAAGGGAATATGATGCAAATGATGTGCACTACACACAAGTGTTGACTCATGTGTAGGTTTTTCCTTTGGACGAATGCAATTGCGAGAATGATAAATTGCGATAATATAAATGCTGAAGAATAAATTGCGGACAAAGTAAACCATACACAAACGCATGAAAGCGCTGAAGTGTGTGAGAGTGAATTGTGTCGTGGATGTGAATGTGCACGATTGATTCGATTGATTTTTTAAGGAGGAAGTCCGAATTGATTTTAAGAAGTTATATTAGTTCGTTTGAATTAATTTGAGGAAATAGTCAATTATGTCTTCAAGAAAAATGTTGATTAATTTGGTGGGATGAATTTTTTTATAAAAAAAGTTGAGTTGATTTTAAAAGGTTAGATACTTACGAGAAAAGTATTTGATTATTATTATTATTTCGAGTGATATTAACTCGAGATTGATTTTAAGAGAAAGTGTTAATTTTTAAATTATGAGTTTGAATTTATAAGTTGATTGGTTGAGGTGAGATGGTTTTATATGTGAAAAAAGGTTAATATTATTTGATTTAAGAAAAGTATTGAATTATTTGATTTGAATAAAATTTTAAAATAAGTTTGGTTATGATTTGATTTTAGGGGAAATTAATAATTATTAACAAGATTAAATTAGATAACAAAGAGTTTGTTATAATTTATTTTATTATTAAGAAAAGTGTTTTAAATATGAAATGATTAAATTAAAATATAAATTAGATTATTATAAATTAAGTAGATTTTTCTAAAAGGGCGAGGTTTTAAAAAAAATGTTTTAATATATTACATAAATGGTTTTCATTTACATTATTTTAAAGAATTAATTTAAACATGAAACGATTTATTTTAAAATAAAAATTGGTTATTAGACTAATTAACTTAAAAAATGTTTTTCATTTATATTATTAGAGATCAAAATTCTTGATGAGTTAAAAAAAAGGTATTTATTATTATTTATTTTTTAGGTTTATCAAATGTTCAATTTATTTTATTAAAAAAACTGATTATAAGGTTATTAATTATTAACTAATTAAAATTAGTTTTTTAAGAAGAGCTTAGGTGGCAGATTAATGGAGTTAACGAGTGATTAGTGGTGTGTTGTGTTGTGTGTAGTGTGTGTATGGATACAATTAATTGCAATTAGAAGCTAAAGACAAAAATGAAAAAAAGGAAGAACCGTAGCCCCAAATCGCTCCTTTTCGTTCGTCTCTCTACCCATTTCCCTCTCGTTTCGATCGCCTCCTCGTCCACTCTCTCTGCTTCGCCTCTATTTCTTTTTCGTTTTCACCGAGAATTGGGGCGTGGCTGGTGGACTTGCGCGGCGAGAGATTTGTATTCGTCGAATCTGCGGCGAGATGGTGTCTCGTAGTGGCCGGAGATGACTTTGCTGGTTGAAATAAGTCACTTTCTTATTCGAAGCTCCGCTTTTCGCTTTAGGGTTTTTTGTGTAGCTTCGGTTTTTGTACGATAGGTTTTTCGTGTGTCCTTTCTCCTTCTACCATACTCCTTTTATAGGTCTCAGGATGATAGTGTCTTTGAATGAGTTTGATTGTTGTGTTGAATGCTGATTGATGTTTTCCAAATTAGGGTGAATAAGATTTGAAAACATTCCTAATTCGTCTGATTGCCATGATGACTTATCAATCTCTGATTTTGTGATTTAATTGGAATTGGATTTGATTTTTTTTTTGAACCGAATCTTTATTTCCTCCAGTGGATATTCTTCAATGATTCTTGCTGACTCTGAACATGACATGGCAGGTGTAGATAGCAACGATTTTGGGCCAGAAGAAAATAGTAGCCCAGAAGAATGTTCACGTCTGGTGCGTCTGGTGTTCCTTTCCATTTTGTTCACCAGGTCATGAATTGAATATCTCTACTTAATGAATATTGTTATAGACCATATCCTGATTGTTTGTTACTTGTGTTCAGTCATTGGAAATGTTGGCGGTGTTGACTTTGTTGTCGTTGCTGAACCACAGGTACAAAGTAGTTCAGCATGGGACCGCCACCAGGTCTCATTCCAGGAATAAGCTGCTGCTGTGGCATATAAAGGAGGTGTAAACCCGGATGACTGAAGTAGTGGATCGACATCAGACAAGTTGCTTGAATTATGTTCTAACGTAAGCATTGTTTACACTTTGAGAATTGGTACTAGGAACTTCACTTGGATTGCTTTGTTGCAGGAATACCTGCCGTTGCACCATATTATTCTGGTAGCTAGTCTTCAATTTTTCTTCATAACTCAGGCTTTCTTAACTTGGAAGATTGGACACATTAAGTGTCTTTAATTGATATGCAACAGTTGCAACATCTATGTTACTAAAACCCATGCTAGTTATGGATCCAAGTGTTGAAGAGCTTGCAACAGGGGAATGGACATCGACACTTGATGACACCCTAATATCATCTGCACTTGCAGTAGGTTTAGCAGACTCTACTGCAGTATCATGAGGATCCTGAGAAGAACTGGAAGCAGCTTCCAATTCAATTGGTTTATCCACCAGTCCATGACTTATAGAAAGAGACATAATATATACAGGTGACATGGTGCGAGGAAAATCCTCTTGAATTAAATCAACCACATTTTTTTGCTGTGATACCGATGAAGCCGCATCCTGTCTACGCCATACTCCACGTGTATTAACTGATTCGTTTTCATGTGCCTGTTGGTGGGATTTTAATTTTCTTTTTTTCAGGGTGCTTACAGGCTATTCTTCAAGTTACGTGGCGCTTATGTTCGATACTTCAAGGTCTCCGTTTGACGACGCTTGGAGGTGATTGATGGTAATGAAACTGAACTTTCTAAACTGTCTTTAAGTCTATCAGATTCTGACATCTGGGTACGATAATCTTTTGACACAAGCACGTGTGTTATGATACCAGTAGGCAGAAACAGTCTAGCACCAGTCTGGTGGTCCGAGTCTCGGAATGATAAAATGTAGACAAAGTTGTAATAGAAAAGCTTCTCTGTACTGAAGGCTGAAGTTTTGTTGACCGAGCATAAGTTCGCAAAAGGTATCCCAGTCCATCTAGTATCAAGTCCTTTGGAATGCAACCTAGAGTCATGAGTGTGACCTGCTTCAATCCCACCCATAACAACAGAATAATTATCAAGATTGGATTCGTGCAGCTAAACTCTGAGTGGATTACGGTGGTAAGATTTGGCCTTGAAATCTTCCTAAATCTCTTTATTAGTGTCAAACCAATGCTGCTAACCGTATTCATTTAATTTGCAGCTTCAATCGTGCCAGGTATGAAAGGTAGTTTGGGTCGTAAAGCGGGAGTTCGAGGGACATGGGGCTGTCCTTTGTAGCGTATTGATAGGTTCAGGGTCTCTTTTGAATACCAGTCATTGTAACTCTGGATAGTGCTCTAAATATATGCTTCCTTTTGATGAATTTTTGAGGTTTTCGGCGATAAATCAGTATCGACGCTACCCCAAAGATGAGTACTTCTAACTCCCTTTTTCCTTTGATGCCCTCTTTTCTTCTGGTGCTTTGTGATGAGTTGAAGGTGTATGTATGTGAATCTGTTTATATTCTGTGTAAAAACTCTGTTGTGACCACTATTTCGGTTTCCTGCCATGCCTTTCCACCAGTTATGAAAGAGTTCTTCTTCGTTTGTGATGACAATGTTGTTTCAATATGGCCACATTATGTCAAATAGAATACTGATGATTTCTTTTCAGAATGATAACATTGCTTGCTGTTATTAACAGGATGCGGCGCTACCGCTGAGTCCGAAGTCTGAATACTATTTCCAGTGGAGAAAACATTGCAGGGCACCAAGTCATTAAATTAGAGGACCAAACAGTGATCTCATTTTCCAATCAGGCTAAAGAGTTTATGCGTTGGGAATCAAATTTAAGTGGACTTGATGGATGGCGTTCCATGCGGTCCTGTCGAATGATCGAGGCGAAGGCTTCATGAATCTCTTCCTTGTGAGGTACGATTACATCAGCATATCTTTTGGATAAATCGTGTAATTACGAGGCTCTCGTGGTCATTATTCTAACTGTTGCTTGTCCACAGCGTCTCTGCTCACGAAGCTTGTTACGGGCGGTTCGAGTGCAGTTCGAACGTGACTCTGGTGTTGAAAATGTGAGGAAAATACGCATTATTGTGAGTACGCATCCTGTAGTCCATGAAACATCATACAACTCGGAGGGCGTGACGACGCGACAACCAAAATGCGGATGTACTGAGCCTAACTTACTTACTTAGTAATGAGCAGAACCTTAGGGTGTATAATCTTGTAATAATAGAGAAAAGAGGTTTCAATGTGTTCTCACATTTACAAACATCAACGCCTTCTTTACTTGACTTACAGGTTATGGCAGGTTTTAGGCAATATTGCAAACCTGTTACAAGCTTCTGCCGAGATTTGAATTTAATTTGAAAACGACATGTTTTTATTTTATGACAAACCCCCTCTTAACATGAAACTCCATTTGGATAAAAGGGACTTAAGCCATGGAAATAAATTGAGCTTCTTGAATTAGTTGCTTTGCAAGTCTTTCACACCTTGTTATAAAAGGGGATTTTACAACTTGATGGCAGCGTCTTAATCAATTAGAAATAACATTGTAATGAACTAGCACATCTTAATCTTGCGATAGAGAACCATATATTTTGGTCTTGACTTGAATTTCAAATATTTCACCCAGATTGTAATTTGAGGAATCTCTACTCAATTAAATAGCTCTAAGTCAACCAAACCAAATCACATTTGTTGGAGAAATAAAAGTCTTGAAATCCGAAATAATCCACATGAGGTGTGCCAATTGAAGTTAAAGAGAGGCTCGTCACCATAACGCCACTTGATTAAATTGCAAACGTCGAACTTAAGATCCAAACGAATAATCCTTTAAGTCTTGAGTTCAAATTATTTTGTACCACAAGTGCCTCCGATACCATAAACCCGCGATCTCAATTTCGTAAGAATCCCGTTTTGACAGACCTTCCTTGATAAGGAGACACGCTTGAAAGGGACCAGAATCTTGATTTAAAGGGGACCTACTCATCAGAATCATCCAGAGACGCCTTTAAAGCAAAATAAACCTGCACACGCCCGTTAGTTGCACTTAAGAGTAGAAAAGATAAAAACGTGAGGAAACATATGCGGAGGTGGAGTTTTAGGGTTAAAAATTAGGGTGCAACAGATGCCCCTATTTAAGTTACTCCTATTCGGAGATATGGAGGTTGAAATCTCCGTCTCGACGAGATAGGAGGGACTTAAATACAAACATTGCACGAATTTTTTTCCTAAGAAGCCACCGGATGTAAATGATATGCAATGATATGAAAAGCAAGACCGAGTTCCTGTGGAGAAATGGCGTCGCAGGGGAGAAACTAGACACAACACACGGGAAGAATAGGCTCAATAAAATGAGACCCCACGGGGAAAGATTGACGATCACAAAGTGTCTGTAAATATGTCATGAAGAACTTGGAAGAGAAATCCTTTTGAGGAATCTACTGTATATGTCAAATGTAATTGATTCAGGATGTCATTTGTGGGAATACTGTTAAGACTTGTAAACGTAACTGAGAATATTTTTGCCAAAGTGTCCACTGTTAAAATCTGTAAGGAATCTATTGCCGAAATTAACCAGGAAAAAAGATGTCTTTGGGTAAATATTCGAAAGGATGCAGAACCTCCCCGAGCGTCATGATATGGGAATCATGAGTTGGTCTCAGTCTTTGATGTAGGACCTCCCCGAGCGTCATGATATGGGAACCATGAGCTGGTCTCAGTCTTTACTTGAAATGTTGGAAAATTTTTGGATTGTAGAATCATTGTAATTTGTAGTTGTAGTTGATAGTTGCCATTGTAGACTGTAAATGTCAATGTAAGTTGTAAAACTCTGTAGATATAATTTGTAGATTGTATATTGTGGATGGGATTTGTCAATGTAGGTGTGATCGTGGAACTTCGGCTGTAAGCCATACTGTTATCGGAGATTGTATAATTTCTTGGTTGTGGGCCATAATGTATTGTAGATTGTAGAACTTCAACGGGGATCTTTGGAAGAGATGTAGGCCAGTTGAATTGTAATGTATGTCTTCTCAAGTAAAGAGAGACTAATGTGATAAATTTCTTCGACTTCTCTGGGGAAATGTCGCTTGATAGAAATAAACTTGTATGGTGAACTCGCTGGGGAAGTACATTCCTGCGGAGTAGTCTTCGTTGTAATTGTAAAACATCTGTGAATCCTCAAATAAAGAGAATTGTCTTGTAATGTCTTCGGAGAATTTCTCTGATGGATTTGTGAAGAGACGCCACTTGATGAATCCACTGGGGTGGCTAAAATGTCTTGAATAAACTGCCATTTGTCGTTTTGAAAAGAAAAAAAAAAGATCTCAGCCGAAACAAGTTGCTCAAATAAAGAGATGTTTGCAGTCCAGGTTGTAGATGGTCGAGAAAATCTTGTGATAATGTTGTCCCATGTCCAAACATTGGAGATTATCCACACTATGATTGCCGAAGATCAAAGTTCAATTCGGGAAGTAGCCGAAGAGAAAACTATCAAGTATGACTCGACCATTGAGGCACGAACTCGAATGGGATTGTACTGAAATAACCATCTTCCATGAGGATTGGACTCCATGGGGAAAATGAAACATTGTGCTTTTTCTACCTAGGGTCAACAAATCTAATTGGAGGGATAAGACACACCCAAACACCTAGTGATAACTACAGCCAAAGCAGTATAATGAAACAAACACAAAGAGTGAAAAAAAATGCACATGCCATGTTGTCTACTTATATGCTATGCGGATGTTGATGGACTGGGAGGAGTGAAGTGAACGTCTCAGATGGTGGGGTACTCAAGCAAAATCTCCACAACTTTCTTATCATCTGCAAAGAAAGTATCTCAAACGGAAATAGTCTTCATGTCTGGATAAAATAAATATCCTCTTCCCTTAGAGGAGCTCGTAAAAAATGGTTGTTCCTCCATGGATGAAACAAACGTCTATGGTCATCCTTTTGTTATTCATATATCAAGTACACACAAAGTTTTGAAAAAAGTTTAAGTCAATATGAATTTTGCCATCAAGAATAGACATTTTTGATAAATGGAAAACTTTTATTGAATGGTGGTCGGCAAAAAGTCGTGACCCCAATATTACAGCGTTGGAAAATAATAGCGATTACATAAAGGGAATAATGTCCTGCTTCTCCTAAATTTATGTGAATTTCTCAGTTCTAAACAAAATATTTCTTGACAGCGTTCGTATTCACGGGACGAGTGATCTCTTCTCCATCCATTGTTGTTAACATTAAAGCGCCTCCTGACAAAACCTTCCTTACCACGTATGGTCCATCAAAGTTTGGGGCCCATTTTCCTCTGACGTCAGTGAGGAAAGACTGGATCTTCTTGAGCACAAGGTCACCTTCCTTGAACACACGAGGTCGAACCTTCTTGTCAAATGCCTTCTTCATCTTCTGCTGATACAACTGCCCATGGCATAGTGCAACCATCCTCTTTTCTTCGATTAAGTTCAACTGACCATATCTGTTCTGGTACCATTCAGCTTCTGATAGTTTTGCATCCATCAAAATCCTCATAGAAGGAATCTCTACTTTTATCGGAAGCACGACTTCCATACCGTAGACAAGTGAAAATGGAGTTTCCCCAGTCGATGTGCGTACCATTGTACGATATCCATGTAAGGCGAATGGGAGCATTTCGTACCAATCTTTGTAAGTAACAACCATTTTCTGAATGATCCTCTTGATATTCTTATTGGCTGCTTCAACAGCCCCATTCATCTTTGGTCTATAAGGAGAAGAATTGTGATGCTCTATCTTGAATTCTTCGCATAGTTCTTTCATCATTCTATTGTTCAAATTGGATCTGTTATCTGTAATAATCCTGTTTGGCACACCATATCGGCAGATAAGCTGATTCTTGATAAATTTGACAACCACATGTCGAGTTACATTAGCGTATGAAGCTGCCTCGACCCACTTGGTAAAATAATCAATGGCTACTAAGATAAATCGGTGTCCATTAGATGCTTTCGGTTCTATCATACCAATCATGTCAATTCCCCACATAGAGAAGGGCCACGGGGATGAGATGACGTTCAACGAAGTTGGAGGTACATGAATCTTATCTGCGTAAATCTGACACTTATGACATTTTCTAGCAAACTTGTAACAATCTGATTCCATCGTGATCCAATAATAGCCAGCCCTTAAAAGCTTCTTAGCCATAGCATGTCTGTTGGCATGGGTGCCAAAAGATCCTTCGTGAATTTCCATCATTAACATATCTGCTTCTTGTCTGTCAACACATCTCAGTAAGATCATGTCAAAATTCCGTTTATACAACACGTTGTTACTCAAAAGAAAATTTCCAGCCAACCTTCTCAAAGTTTTCTTATCTTTGTTAGAAGCTCCCAAAGGATATTCTTGAGTTCTGAGAAAAACTTTAATGTCATGGTACCAGGGTTTTCCATCTTTGACTTCTTCAACGGAAAAGATGTAGGCAGGTCTGTCGAGGCGCTTTACTTCAATCCGAGGACATTCATTCCAAAAGTTCACCACAATCATGGAGGCCAAAGTTGCCAATGCATCTGCCATTCTGTTCTCATCACGGGGAATATGATGAAATTCGACCCTATCAAAGAACGGTAACAGTCTTCTAGCATAATCTCTGTACGGGACCAAATTATCATGTCGGGTTATCCACTCTCCAGTGATTTGGTTGATTACCACAGCAGAATCACCAAACACATCTAAATTCTTAATTCTCAAATCGATTGCTTCTTCAAGACCTATAATGCATGCCTCGTACTCAGCCTCATTATTAGTACACTGGAATGTTAATCTGGAGGTAAATGGGAAGTGGGTCCCTTAAGGAGTCACAATAACAACACCTATCCCTTTTCCATGAGCGTTGACAGCTCCATTAAAAATTAAACCCCATTGAGAACCTGGTTCTGGCCCTTCACCATGTACCGGTTCTTCACAATCTTTAATTTTTAAAAACATAACATCCTCATCTGGAAAATCATCGTTTGAGGGTTGATGATCCAAAATGGGCTGGTGAGCCAGATGATCAGCCAAAACACTTCCTCTAACAGCTTTCTGAGTATGGTACTCGATATCATATTCAGACAACAACATCTGCCATCTAGCAATTCTCCTAGTCAAAGCGGGCTTCTCAAAAATATACTTGACAGGATCCATCTTTTAAACTAACCAAGTAGTGTGATTCAACATATACTGGCGCAAACGCTTAGCGGCCCACGCCAAAGCACAACAAGTCTTCTCTAACATAGTGTACCTTGTTTCGCAATCAGTAAACTTCTTGCTCAAGTAATAAGTGACATGATCTTGTTTTCCTGTTTCATCTTGCTGACCGAGTACATAACCCATTGAATCTTCTAAAACAGTCAAATACATAATCAAAGGTCGACCTTCAACTGGTGGTATCAAGGTAGGTGGCTCAAGCATATACTCTTTAATACTATAAAAAGCCTTTTGACAATCTTCAGTCTAAACATACCCTTGTTCTTTCCTCAGAAGCTTGAAAATAGGTTTACATGTAGCGGTCATGTTGGATATAAACCTGGAGATATAGTTCAAACGTCCCAAGAATCCTCTGACTTGTTTCTCGATGGCGGGAGCTGGCATTTCCCGGATAGCTTTCACTTTGTCAGGGTCCACTTCAATCCCTCTTTGACTGACAATAAAACCTAATAGTTTCCCTGATCGTACTCCAAATGTACATTTATTGGGGTTTAGACGGAGCTTGTATTCCCTCAAACGACCAAACAACTTAGACAAATGTTTAACATGGTCATCCTCGGTCTTTGACTTGGCTATCATATCATCCACATAAACCTCGATCTCTTTGTGCATCATATCATGGAACAAAGTAATGATAGCTCTCTGATATGTTGCCCCTGCATTCTTTAATCCAAACGGCATAACTTTGTAACAAAAGGTGCCCCAGGGCGTGATGAATGACGTCTTCTCTCTGTCCTCGGGAGCCATTCTAATCTGGTTGTAACCTGAAAAACCATCCATAAAGGAGAAAATCTCATATCTTGCGGTACTGTCAACCAAAATGTCAATGTGAGGTAATGGGAAATCATCTTTCGGACTAGCTTTATTCAAATCTCTGTAGTCTACACACATGCAAACCTTACCATCCTTCTTTGGAACGGGTACAATGTTAGCTAACCATAGTGGATACTCGACAGTAACAAGGAAACCTGCATCAATCTGTTTCTGTACCTCTCCCTTAATCTTTAGAGCCATGTCGGGTCGAGTTCTTCTAAGCTTCTATTTTACTGGCGGGCACTCTGGCTTCAACGGTAAACGATGTTCGACTATAGCTGTGTCTAATCCGGGCATGTCTTGATATGACCAAGCAAACACATCGACAAACTCTCCAAGCAAATCAATCAGCTGTTTTTTTACATCGGGTTTGAGCAGAGCTCCAATTTTCACTTCTCTACGGATTTCTTCTGACCCCAAATTGATTACTTCCACCGGCTCTTGATGAGGTTGGATAGCTTTCTCTTCCTTCTCAAGTAGTCTGGAAATCTCTTCTGGGATATCATCTCCTTCGCCCTCATCTTCGTACACAGGAAACTCGAAATTCGGAGGAGGTAGTGGATCATTATTCCCAGGTTGTAATTTATGTAGCAATCTGCGCAAGTGATATGATTTTTAATAAGTTTTTGTAAGGTGGAAAGTGTGTGTACGCGAGATGCTATCTGTTATTTTCCAACGTCGTAAATAAATAAAAACACAAATGAAAATGAAAGTAATTTATTGATGATAGCAAAACCAAAGAGACATGCCCAACAAATTCACCTTTGCCTTGAGCAGAGCAAAAGGGAATTATTAAAAGAGTAAGCCCTAATAAATGCGGCTTCGCCTTGGGCAGAGCGAAAAATAAAAAAAATGCTTTACTTAGATATATGAATGACAGCAGGGGCTTCAACCGCACTCCAGTTTTTAACCAAGATGCCTGGGGTCACAAAGTCTGGAACATCTTCATCTGAATCTTCTTCAGTGACGGCATAAACTCCAAAGGTATAGTCAAAATCATCTGAAACATAGCCTGGATCTTCCAAATAGGGCTCATAGTCTTCGTAAGGAATGGAGGACCTTGTAGAACCACCGAATATGTAGCCTTCAAACTCATCCTCTGCCACAACATTAATCTGAGGATGATGGACGACTCCTCCACTACGGAACACTTTATTAATCAGCGGAAACCCTTGGCTTCTGGTAATTTGTTGGACAGAACTGCTGGTGAAACCAAGACCATCCTTATTTTTATTTTCTGGCAAAGACAACACCTTAGCCTGCACGCGCGTGTTTCCGTGTTTGTTTGTGTGTGTGTGCGCATTTGCACGTCTGTGTGTGTGTGTGAGAGAGAGAGATACAGAGAGAGAGTGTGAGCGCACGCGCGCGCGTGTGTGTGTGTGCGCCCGCGTGATTGTATATGAGCGCATGTGTGTTTGCGTGTAACTGTGTGTGTGGGTGCGTGTGTGTATGGGTGTATATGTGTGTGTTTGCATGTAACTGTGTGTGTGGGTGCGTGCGTGCGTGCGTGAGTGCGGGTGAGTGTATGTGAGTGTGTGTGTGTGTGCGTTGGCCCGCACACGCGCGTGTGCGTGTTTGTGTGTGTGTGTGCACGCATATGCGTGTCTGTGTGTGTGTGGGGGAGAGAAAGTGTGTGTGTGCGTGTGCGTGCGTGCGTGCGTGTGTGTGTGCCTGTGAATGTATGTGTGTGTGTGTGTGTTTGAGTGCGTGCGTGCATGTGTGTGTATGGGTGCATGCGTATGCGCGTGTGTGTGTCAACGTGTTTGCACGCGCGCGCGCTCGCATGTTTTTGTGTGCTCGCACGTGTTTGTGTGTGTGTGTGTGCGTGTGTGAGTGTGTGTGAGAGAGAGTGTGCGAGCGCACGCGCGTGTGTGTTTGTGTGTGTGTGTGTATGCACGTGCGTTTGTGTGCGCGTGTGTGTGCGTGTGTGTGTGTGTGTGTGTGTGTGTGTGTGAGCGTCCGTGTGAGCGCGTGTGTGTGTAGATGTGCATGTGTGCGCGCGCATGTGTGTGTGTGACTGTGTGTGTGTGTGTGTTTGTGTGTGTGTGAGAGAGTGTGCGCACGCGTGCGTGTGTGCGTATGTGTGTGTCTGTGTGTACACACACGTATTTATGTAAACACGAGTGCGCGCGTGTGTGTGTGTGTGTGCGCGCATGCGTGTGTGTCTGTGTGTGCACACGTGTGTGTGTGTGTGTATGTGTGTGCACGTGTCTGTGTGTGTGTGTGTGCGTGTATGCGTGTGTGTGTGTGCGTGTGTGTGTGCATGTGTGCGTGTGTGTATGTGTGTGCGAACGACATGCGTTAGTGCATGCGTGCGTGCGTGTGTGTGTGTGCGCGTGTGCGCACGCACGTGTTTTTGTGTGTGTGTGTGTGTTTGTGCGTGCGCGCGTATGTGTGTGTGTGTGTGCGCGCACGCACGTATGTGTGAAATGGTTATAGTGGTTGAGTGTCGGGTTTTTGTTATCGTCTCCACAAGGAATATGAGATATTGCCGCAGTTCAACAGTTATCGAGTTCTTAACTTTTTAATAACAAAAGGGGTTTGGTTTTTAGAAACGGTATCATTTCATAAAAAGTAATGAATCGCGGTAAAAGGATGATTTTACGATTTAAAGAAGATTGTCAAAGTTAGGGTTCGGTAATCACTTTGCTTGTATATGTCCGATCAACAATAAGCATAAACTTCTTTAGATGATAAACACATTCACAACATCCTCCCAATGTGATTATTTCTAACTGACATTGTGATTTTTCCCATTTTGATACATTGTTGATTTCTCACACAATCTATCAAAATGACAACATTTAGGTTTAACATTTTTCATGAACAACAACATTCAAAATTATCTCTAGCTTAAGAAAATAGAAGGATGAAAACCTAGGTCAAGAGTTGGAAAATATCTTTCGATCATAAACCAACACAAAGAGTTATAGATAAAGCAAGGTTTTCACCATATATTCATCATCCAAGAGTTTACAAATGAAGATCATCCATATACTTACAAAGCTTAATGATCACCTACATCTAACCTTGACAAAATGAAGAACTTAGCTACTCATTTTCATGGTAGCTTGCGAAAGAAGTTTTGGAAGAGGGTTGATGAACATCCGAGTCAAAGAATCCAACTTGGATGAGAATCCACCTTCTTTTTGTAGATTAATGTTTGGAAATGAAGAAAATAAGAGATAGAGGATTTCTAGGTCACAAAATCTCTTATGCAGCAAAACTAATGAAAAATATGATTTCTGTTCAAAAAGTACAAAGGGCTATATATAGAAAAAGTTGTTGTCCTGTCACGCTCGCGTCCTCATTCTCCTAGCGAGCTCACAACGAATGTTCGCTACAGCCTCGCCTAGCGAACATGCTAGCGAGGGCTGAGGAAAAGATTCTGGAATGCTTCGCTACTTGCTCGCTAGGTTCTTGCCTACCGAGTTCTTCGCCACCTGCCTCGCTGCCAGCGAATAATGCCATTTTGATTCTGCCAATGTCTGGGAGTGTTCGCTAGCGGCTCTCTAGATGCTCGCCTAGCGAACAACTCGCTGCAACACTTGCCAGATGCTCGCCTAGCGAACATGCTTTTGCTTTTTTTCTTTCTTGATTCCTTTGTCAACTTTCTTGTGTGTTCAAATTCTACTCTTTCATGCTCAAATACTGCACAATAACACACAAATTAAAAGGACCAAGAGCTTTTCGCATCATATCGCATATCACCAAAAGCAAGGCGGTTTTGAATAGAAATTAGACCAAAAATGAGTGAAAGATGCCCACAATTGATAGCTCCAATAAGCACAATTGGGCATCTAACACGCGTACACGCATGTGTTTGTGTGTGTGTGTGTGTGTGTGTGTGTGTGTGTGTGTGTGTGTGTATGTATGTGTGTGTGTGTGTGGGAGAGTGTATGTGTATGCGTGTGTGTGTGTATGTGCGCACGCGCGTGTATGTGTGTGTGTGCGCGCACGTGTGTGGGTGTTTATGTTTGTCTGTGCGTGTGTGTTTGTGTCTGTGTGCATGCACGCGTGTGTGTGTCTGTGTCTGCGCAGGTGTGTGCGTGTATACGTGTGCCTGCGTGCGTGCCTGCGTGCCTGCGTGCGGGAGCGAGTGCGTGTGTGTATGTGTGTGCGCGTGTCTGTGTTTGCGTGTGCGCGCGTGTTTGTCTGTGTGTATGTGTATGCGTGTGTGTGGTTGTGTGTGAGTGTGTGCACGCGTGTGTATGTGTGTGTGTGCATGCGAGTGCATGTGCGCGCGCGTGTTCCTATTTATGTGTGTGCACGTATGAGAGAGAGAGTGTGTGTGTGTGCGTGTATGTCTGTGTGTGTGTAAGAGAGTGTGAGCATGCGTGTGTGTATGTACGTGTGTGTGTGTGCGTGTGTGCACGTGCCCGTGTGCGTGTGTCTGTGTGCGCGTGTGCGCACGTGTGTGTGTGTGTATGTGAGAGAGAGAGAGTGTGTGTGTAAGCACGCGTGCGTGTGTGTGTGTGTGTGTGTGTGTGTGTGTGTGCGCGTGTATATGTGTGTGTGTGAGAGAGAGAGGGAGTGTGAGCGCACGCGCGTGTGTGTGTTGGTGTGTACGCGCGTGTGTGTATTCGCGTGTGCGCGCCCACGTGTGTGTCTGTGTGTGTCTGCGTGTGCGCGTGCGTGTGTGCTTGCGTGCGTATATGAGTGTGTGCACGCGCATGCGTATGTGTGTGTGTGTGCCTGTAACTGTGTGCGTTGGTGCGTGCGTGCGTGCGTGAGTGCGTGTGTGTGTATGTGTGTGCGTGCGCGCACGCGTGTGTGTGTTTCCCGCACGCGCGCGTGTGCGTGTTTGTGTGTATGCACGCATGTGCGTGTGTGTGTGTGTATGCGCGTGTTTGTGCTAGTACACGCGCGCGTGCATGTGTTTGTAAGTGTATGCGTGTGTGTCTGTGTGTGCGTGTACGTGCGTGCGTGCGTGTCCGTGTGCGTGCGTGCATGTGTGTGTGTGGGTGTGTGCGCATGCGTGTGTGTGTAATAGCGTGTGCATGCGCACGCATGTGTGTGTGCGTGCACGTGTTTGTGTGTGTGTGTGTGAGTGTGTGTGTGTGAGAGAGAGAGAGAGTGTGTGAGCGCACACGCGTGTGTGTTTGTGCGTGTGTATGTGTGTGCGTGTGTGTGTGCGTGTGTGTGTGTGCGTGTGTGTGTGCGTGTGCACGCGCGTCTGTCTGTGCGCGTGCGCGTGCGTGTGTATGTGTCTGTGTGTGTGTGTGTGCGTGCGTGTGCGTGTATATGTATGTGCACGCACGCGTGTGTGTGTATGAGCATGCACGCGTATTAGTGTATATGTATGTGTATGCATGTGTGTGTGCACGCACGTGTTTGTGTGTGTGTTTGTATGTGTGTGTGAGTGAAAGTGTGTGCACGCGAGTGTGTGTGCGTGTGTGTCTATGTCTGCACGCGCGTGTTTTTATCCATGCGTGTGCGTGTGTGTGTGTGTGTGTGCGTTTGGGTGCATGCGTGTGTGTCTGTGTGTGCAAGTGTGTGTGTGTGTGCGCACGCGTCTGTGTGCGTGTGTGTGCGTGTGTGTATGTGTGTGTATGAGTGTGTGTTCATTTCCACGTGTGTGTGTGCATGCCTGTGTGTAAGTGTGTGCGAGCGACGTCCGTTAGTGTATGCGTGCGTGGGTGTGTGCGTGTGCGCGCACACGCGTTTATATGTGTGTGTGTGTGTGCGCGAGTGTGTTTGCGCGCGCACGTGTGTGTGTGGAAGCGCACGCATGTGTTTGTGTATGTGTGTGTGGATGCGTGAGTGTGTGTGTGTGTGTGTGCGCGCACGCGTGTATGTGTTTGGGCGTGTGTATATGTGGGTGTGCGTGTGTGTTTGTGTGTGTGCACGCGCGCGCGAGCGTGTATGCATGTGTGTCTGAGTGCAGGCGAGCTTCCATGTGTGTGTGTATGTGCGTGCGCATGCGTGTGTGTGTGTAAGTGCCTGCGCATGCGTGCGCGCGTGTTTGTGTGTGTGTGTGTGTGTGCGTATGTGTGTGCATGTGTGTGGGTAAGTGTGCACGTGTGTTTATGTGTGTGCGTGCATGCGAGTGTGCATGTGTGTGTGTGAGTGTGTGCGCGTACGCGCGGACGGGCGCGCTTTTGTGTTTGTGTGTGCGCACGTGTGTGTGTGAGTGAGCGCACGCGCGCGTTTGTGTGTGGGTGTGTGTGCACGCGCGCGCGCGCGTGTGTTCATGCGTGCACGCGCGTGTGCGAGTTTTTGTGTGTGTGCATGCATCCGTGCGTGCGTGTGTCCGTGTGTGTGTGTGTGTGTGTGTTTGTGTGTGTGTGAGAGAGAGAGAGAGAGAATGTGCGCACGCGTGTGTGTGCTTGCGTGTGTGTGTGTGTCCGTGTGTGTATGTGCACGCGCGTGTGTATGTGTGCATGCGCGTCTGTGTATTTACGTGTGTATGTGTGTTTGTGTGAGCGCACGCGCGCGCATTTGTGTTTGTGTGTGTGTGAGAGAGTGTGTGTGCACGCGTGTGTTTGTGTGTGCGTGTGCGTGTGTGTGTGTGTGTTTGTGCTTGTTTGTGCGCGCACACGTCCGTATGCCGATGCGCACGCGCGCACTCGTGTTCGTGTATGTTTGCGTATGTGTGCGCGCACGTGTGTGTGTGTGTCTTTGTGTGTGTGTGTGTGTGTGTTAGAGAGAGAGAGAGAGAGTGCACACGAGTGTGTGTGTGTGTGTGTGTGTGTGTGTGCGGATATGCGTGTGCGTGTGTGTGTCAGTGTGTGCACGCCCGTGTTTGTGTGCATGCAAGTGCGTGTGTGTGTGGAAGTGTGCGCGTGTGCTTGTGTTCGTCCGTCCATGCGTTAGTGCGTGTGTGTGAGCGTGTGTGTAAGTGTGCGAGCAGCGTGCGTTAGTGCATGCGTGCGTGCGTGCATGTGAGTGTATGTGTGTGTGTGTGTGTGTGTGTCTCCACGCGCATTTGTGTATGTGTGTGTGTCTGTGCGTGTGTGCGTTTGTGTGTATTTGCACGCACACGTGTGTGGGTGCGCGCGCAAGCGCATGCGTGTTCGTGTATGTGTGCGTACGTGTGCGCGCGTGTGCGTGCGTGTGTATGCGTGCGCACGTGTGTGTGTGTGTATTTGTGTGTGTGTATGAGAGAGTGTGTATGCACGCGTGTGTATCTGTGTGTGCACGTGTGTGTGTGTGTGTGTGTCTGAGTGTGTGCATGCGCGTGTTTGTGCGCACGCGAGTTCGTGTGTGTGAGGGTGTGCGCGCGCGTAGGTGCACGAGTGTGTGTGCGTGCGTGCGTGCGTGCGTGCATGTGTTAGTGCGTGTGTGTGTGTGTGTGTGTGTGCATGTGTGCGTGTGTGTGTACGTGTGCGAGCGGCGTGTGTTAGTGCATGCGTGCGTGTGTGTGTCTAAATGTGCGCACACGCGTGTGGGTGTTTGTGTGTGTGGGGGTTTGTCTCTGTGTGTGTGCGCGTGTGTTTTTCTTTGTGTGTCTAAGTGTGCACGCACGCGTGTGTGTATGTGTATGTGTCTGCGCAGGTGTGAAGGTGCGCGCGCGGGCGTGCCTTCTTGTTTTTTTTTGTGTGTGTGGGTGTGTGTGGGTGCGCGTGTGTGAGTGCGTGTGTATGTTTATGTGTGAGTGTGTTTGTGTGAGTGTGTGCGTGCGTGTGCGCACGCACATGTGTGTGAGTCTCTGTGTGTGTGCGTGTGTGTTCGTGTGTGTGCACGCGCGCGTGTGTGTGTGTGTCTGTGTGAGTGCACACGCGTGTGTGTTTGCGTGCGTGTAACTGTGTGTGTGGGTGCGTGTGTGTGTATGGGTGTATGTGTGTGTGCGTGCAACTTTGTATGTGGGTGCGTGTGTGAGTGCGTGTGTGTATGTGTGTGCGCACACGTGTGTGTGTTTGACGCACGCGCGTTTTTGCGTGTTTGTGTGTGTGCGCATGTGCGTGTCTGTGTGTGTGTATAAGACAGAGAGTTTGTGTGTGTGCGCGCACGCGTGCGTGCGTGTGTGTGTGTGTGTGCGCGTGTGTCTGTGTGTGTGCATGCATGTTTGTGGGTGCGTGTGTATGCATGTGTGTGTAAGTGCGTTTGCACGCGCGCGCTTGCATGTGTGTGTCTGCGCGCACATGTTTGTGTGTGTGTGTGTGTGTGTGTGTGTGTGAGTGTGTGTCAGAGAGAGTGTGTGAGCACACGCGCGTGTGTGTTTTTGCCTGTGTGTGTGTGTGTGTGCACGCGCATTTGTGTGTGTGTGTGTGAGCGGGTGCGTGCGTGTGTGTGTGTGTGTGTGTGTGTGAGCGTCTGTGTGTGTGCGTGTGTGCGCATGCACGCGCGTGTATTCGTGTGTATGTGTGTTTGTGTGCGTGCACCTGTGTATGTGTGTGTGGGTGTGTGTGTCTGTGTATGCGCGCACGTGTGTGTGTCTCTGTGTGTGTGTGTGTGAGAGTATGCGCATGCGTGCGTGTGTGCGTGTGTGTGTGTGTCTGTGTGTGCACGTGCGTGTTTGGGTGCACACGAGTGTGTGTGTGTGTGTGTTTGCATGCGTGTGTGTGTGTCTTTGTGTGCACGTGTGTGTGTGTGTGTGTTTGCGTGCGTGCGTGTGTGTCTTTGTGTGCACATGTGTGTGTGTGCGCACGCGTCTATGTTTGTGTGTATGCGTGTGTTTGTGTATATGCGTGTGTGTGTGTGTGTGCACGTGTATATGTGTGTGTGTGTGTATGTGTGTGTGAGCGGCATGCGTAAGTGCATGCGTGCGTGCGTGTGTGTGTGTGTGCGTGTGCGCGCGTTTTTTTTTTTTTGTGTGTGTGTGTATACGCGCACGCGTGTGTGTGTGTGTGTGGGAGCGCACGCGCTGTTGGTTACAGTGGTTGAGTGTTGGGTTTTTGTTATCGTCTCCACAGGGAATATGAGATATTGCCGCAGTTCGACAGTTATCGAGTTCTTAACTCTTTAATAACAAAAGGGGTTTGGTTTTTAGAAACGTTATCTTTTCATAAAAAGTAATGAATCG
>OZ012739.1:395610336-395612836 GCA_963859935.3 Lathyrus sativus | reverse complement strand
ACACACACACACACACACGTGCGTGCACCCACACAAACACAAAGACGCGCGCGCGCGCACATACGCACACACACGCGTGGGCATACACACACAAACACACAGACGCACGCACGCACGCACACACACGCGCTCACACACACGCACATACACACGCGCGTAGACACACTCACGCACGTGCATACACACACACACACACACTCGCACACGCATACACACACACACACACGTGCGCACACACTCTCTCTCTCTCTCTCTCTCACACACACACATACGTGCGCACACGTGCGTGCATACACACACACACACACACAAGAACACGCGCGCGCGTGCGTGCTCACACACACGCACACACGCACACACGCACACGCACACCCACACACACGCGCGTACACCCACACACGTATACGCACACACACACAAACTCACACGCGCGTGCACATACACACACACACACACGCACGCACGCACGCGCGTGCACACACACATATGCTCGCACACATATACGTGCGCACACACTCTCTCTCTCTCTCTCACACACACAAACACGTGCGCGTGCATACAAACACACAGACACACACACGTGCTCACACACACACACACACACGAACACGCGCGGGCGCGTACCCTCACACACACGCACGCACGCTCTCACGCACACGCACACGCACACACAGACACGCACACACACACACACACACACGCAAACGCTTGTGTATACACACACACACATACACGCGCGCGTGCGCGCATACACACACACGCACACACACACACGCGCGCACACATACATACACAACACACACACACACGGGCATACACACACGTAAGCACACTCGTGTGCGCTCACTCTCTGTCTCACACACACACACACATACACACACACAATCATGCACACAAACACGCACACACACACACACACACACACACACACTCACGCGCTCACACCAACACACACACACACACACAATCACCCACAAACATACGCACGCGTGCACGCGCGCACACACACATGCAAACACGCACACAAACTCGTGCATACACACACACACACACACGCGTATGCGCATACATTCTCTCTCTCTCTCTCTCACACACACACACACACACACACGCGTGCGCACACACACACACACCCACTTGTGCGTGCACACACATACACACACGCGCACACATACACACACGTACACACACGCGTGGGTGCACCCTCACACGCGTGTGCACATACACACACGCATACACACACACACGTGCTCACACATACACTCTCTCTCTCTCTCACACACACCACACACACACGCGCGCGCACACACACGCACACGTACGCACACACACACACACACACACACAAAACACACACACGCACACACACACACACACACCAAACACACGTGCACACACACACACATACACACGCACACACACATGCGGGTGCACCCTCACACACACGTGCACATACAGATACGCGCACACACACGCACACACACGTGGACACACTCTCTCTCTTACACACACACACGCATACACACGCGTGTGCACACACCCACGCGCGTGCATACACACACACACACATGCACACACACACACATGCATGCACACACGTGTGCACTCACTCTCTGTCTCACACACAGCCGCACACACACACTCACACACGTGTCAGCACAAACAAACACACGCGCGCGTGCGTGCGCACACTCACACACGCACGCGCTCACACCAACACACACACACACACACACGTGCGCGCACACACACATACGCACACGCGCGCTCATCGCTCACAAACACTCATACACGTGCGTACACACATACGCACGCGCGATAGCAAGCTCGCACGCGCACACACACACATACACACACCCACACATGTGCACACTCTCTCTCACACACACACACGAGCGTGCGTGCACACACATACACACACGCGCCCACACATACACACGTGCGCCCACACACGCATGCACACACACACACACGCATGCACACACACACGTGCTCACACACACACACGTGCGCACACACACACGCACACACACGTACCCACATACGTAGGCACACACACGCGGTGGTGCACCCTCACACGGGCGTGCACATACAGATACGCACACACACGCGGACACACACGTGCGCACACACACACTCTCTCTCTCTCTCTCACACACACACACACACGCATACACACGCGTGTGCATATACACATACACACACGCACACATACACGCACACGCTCACTCTCTGTCTCACACACACACATACACACACACGTGCGCGTACAAACATAAAAACACGCGCGCGCGTGCTCGGGAAAACAGACACATGCATGCAAGCATACACGCTCGCACGCGCTCACACCAATACACAGACACGCACACACGCGCATGCATGCACACACACACACACAGAACCACGTGTGCTCCTCGCCCACACACAGACACACACGTGTGCACATACACACACCACACATACACGTACACACACACACGCACACACACACGTACACGCA
>OZ012739.1:395545336-395600336 GCA_963859935.3 Lathyrus sativus | reverse complement strand
GTGTGTAGTGTGTGTATGGATACAATTAATTGCAATTAGAAGCTAAAGACAAAAACGAAAAAAAGGAAGAACCGTAGCCCCAAATCGCTCCTTTTCGTTCGTCTCTCTACCCATTTCCCTCTCGTTTCGATCGCCTCCTCGTCCACTCTCTCTGCTTCGCCTCTATTTCTTGTTCGTTTTCACCGAGAATTGGGGCGTGGCTGGTGGACTTGCGCGGCGAGAGAGTTGTATTCGTCGAATCTGCGGCGAGATGATGTCTCGTAGTGGCCGGAGATGACTTCGCCGGTTGAGATAAGTCACTTTCTTATTCGAAGCTCCATTTTTCGCTTTAGGGTTTTTTGTGTAGCTTCGGTTTTTGTACGATAGGTTTTTCGTGTGTCCTTTCTCCTTCTACCATCCTCCTTTTATAGGTCTTAGGATGATAATGTCTTTGAATGAGTTTGATTGCTGTGTTGAATGCTGATTGATGTTTTCCAAATTAGGGTGAATAAGATTTGAAAACATTCCTAATTCGTCTGATTGCCATGATGACTTATCAATCTCTGATTTTGTGATTTAATTCGAATTGGATTTGATTTTTTTTAACCGAATCTTTATTTCCTCCAGTGGATATTCTTCAATGATTCTTGCTGACTCTGAACATGACATGGCAGGTGTAGATAGCAACGATTTTGGGCCAGAAGAAAATAGTAGCCCAGAAGAATGTTCACGTCTGGTGCGTCTGGTGTTCCTTTCCATTTTGTTCACCAGGTCATGAATTGAATATCTCTACTTAATGAATATTGTTATAGACCATATCCTGATTGTTTGTTACTTGTGTTCAGTCATTGGAAATGTTGGCGGTGTTGACTTTGTTGTCGTTGCTGAACCACAGGTACAAAGTAGTTCAGCATGGGACCGCCACCAGGTCTCATTCCAGGAATAAGCTGCTGCTGTGGCATATAAAGGAGGTGTAAACCCGGATGACTGAAGTAGTGGATCGACATCAGACAAGTTGCTTGAATTATGTTCTAACGTAAGCATTGTTTACACTTTGAGAATTGGTACTAGGAACTTCACTTGGATTGCTTTGTTGCAGGAATACCTGTCGTTGCACCATATTATTCTGGTAGCTAGTCTTCAATTTTTCTTCATAACTCAGGCTTTCTTAACTTGGAAGATTGGACACATTAAGTGTCTTTAATTGATATGCAACAGTTGCAACATCTATGTTACTAAAACCCATGCTAGTTGTGGATCCAAGTGTTGAAGAGCTTGCAATAGGGGAATGGACATCGACACTTGATGACACCCTAATATCATCTGCACTTGCAGTAGGTTTAGCAGACTCTACTGCAGTATCATGAGGATCCTGAGAAGAACTGGAAGCAGCTTCCAATTCAATTGGTTTATCCACCAGTCCATGACTTATAGAAAGAGACATATTATATACAGGTGACATGGTGCGAGGAAAATCCTCCTGAATTAAATCAACCACATTTTTTTGCTGTGATGCCGATGAAGCCGCATCCTGTCTACGCCATACTTCACGTGTATTAACTGATTCGTTTTCATGTGCCTGTTGGTGGGATTTTAATTTTCTTTTTTTCAGGGTGCTTACAGGCTATTCTTCAAGTTATGTGGCGCTTATGTTCGATACTTCAAGGTCTCCGTTTGACGGCGCTTGGAGGTGATTGATGCTAATGAAATTGAACTTTCTAAACTGTCTTTAAGTCTATCAGATTCTGACATCTGGGTACGATAATCTTTTGACACAAGCACGTGTGTTATGATACCAGTAGGCAGAAACCGTCTAGCACCAGTCTGGTGGTCCGAGTCTCGGAATGATAAAATGTAGACAAAGTTGTAATAGAAAAGCTTCTGTGTACTGAAGGCTGAAGTTTTGTTGACCGAGCATAAGTTCGCAAAAGGTATCCCAGTCCATCTAGTATCAAATCCTTTGGAATGCAACCTAGAGTCATGAGTGTGACCTGCTTCAATCCCACCCATAACAACAGAATAATGATCAAGATTGGATTTGTGCAGCTAAACTCTGAGTGGATTACGGTGGTAAGATTTGGCCTTGAAATCTTCCTAAATCTCTTTATTAGTGTCAAACCAATGCTGCTAACCGTATTCATTTAATTTGCAGCTTCAATCGTGCCAGGTATGAAAGGTAGTTTGGGTCGTAAAGCGGGAGTTCGAGGGACATGGGGCTGTCCTTTGTAGCGTATTGATAGGTTCAGGGTCTCTTTTGAATACCAGTCATTGTAACTCTGGATAGTGCTCTAAATATATGCTTCCTTTTGATGAATTTTTGAGGTTTTCGGCGATAAATCAGTATCGACGCTACCCCAAAGATGAGTACTTCTAACTCCCTTTTTCCTTTGATGCCCTCTTTTCTTCTGGTGCTTTGTGATGAGTTGAAGGTGTATGTATGTGAATCTGTTTATATTCTGTGTAAAAACTCTGTTGTGACCACTATTTCGGTTTCCTGCCATGCCTTTCCACCAGTTATGAAAGAGTTCTTCTTCGTTTGTGATGACAATGTTGTTTCAATATGGCCACATTATGTCAAATAGAATACTGATGATTTCTTTTCAGAATGATAACATTGCTTGCTGTTATTAACAGGATGCGACGCTACTGCTGAGTCCGAAGTCTGAATACTATTTCCAGTGGAGAAAACATTGCAGGGCACCAAGTCATTAAATTAGAGGACCAAACAGTGATCACATTTTCCAATCAGGCTAATGAGTTTGTGCGTTGGGAATCAAATTTAAGTGGACTTGATGGATGGCGTTCCATGTGGTCCTGTTGAATGATCGAGGCGAAGGCTTCATGAATCTCTTCCTTGTGAGGTACGGTTACATCAGCATATCTTTTGGATAAATTGTGTAATTACGAGGCTCTCGTGGTCATTATTCTAACTGTTGCTTGTCCACAGCGTCTTTGCTCACGAAGCTTGTTACGGGCGGTTCGAGTGCAGTTCGAACGTGACTCTGGTGTAGAAAATGTGAGGAAAATATGCATTATTGTGAGTACGCATCCTGTAGTCCATGAAACATCATACAACTCGGAGGGCGTGACGACACGACAACCAAAATGCGGATGTACTGAGCATAACTTACTTACTTAGTAATGAGCAGAACCTTGGGGTGTATAATCTTGTAATAATAGAGAAAAGAGGTTTCAATGTGTTCTCACATTTACAAACATCAACGCCTTCTTTACTTGACTTACAGGTTATGGCAAGTAATTGATTCAGGATGTCATTTGTGGGAATACTGTTAAGACTTGTAAACGTAATTGAGAATATTTTTGCCAAAGTGTCCACTGTTAAAATCTGTAAGGAATCTATTGCCGAAATTAACCAGGAAAAAAGATGTCTTTGGGTAAATGTTCGAAAGGATGCAGAACCTCCCCGAGCGTCATGATATGGGAATCATGAGCTGGTCTCAGTCTTTGATGTAGGAACTCCCCGAGCGTCATGATATGGGAACCATGAGCTGGTCTCAGTCTTTACTTGAAATGTTGGAAAATTTCTGGATTGTAGAATCATTGTAATTTGTAGTTGTAGTTGATAGTTGTCATTGTAGACTGTAAATGTCGATGTAAGTTGTAAAACTCTGTAGACATAATTTGTAGATTGTATATTGTGGATGGGATTTGTCAATGTAGGTGTGATCGTGGAACTTCGGCTGTAAGCCATACTGTTATCGGAGATTGTATAATTTCTTGGTTGTGGGCCATAATGTATTGTAGATTGTAGAACTTCAACGGGGATCTTTGGAAGAGATGTAGGCCGGTTGAATTGTAATGTATGTCTTCTCAAGTAAAGAGAGATTAATGTGATAAATTTCTTCGACTTCTCTGGGGAAATGTCGCTTGATAGAAATAAACTTGTATGGTGAACTCGCTGGGGAAGTACATTCCTGCGGAGTAGTCTTCGTTGTAATTGTAAAACATCTGTGAATCCTCAAATAAAGAGAATTGTCTTGTAATGTCTTCGGAGAATTTCTATGATGGATTTATGAAGAGACGCCACTTGATGAATCCACTGGGGTGGCTAAAATGTCTTGAATAAACTGCCATTTGTCGTTTTGAAAAAAAAAAGATCTCGGCCGAAACGAGTTGCTCAAATAAAGAGATGTTTGCAGTCCAGGTTGTAGATGGTCGAGAAAATCTTGTAATAATGTTGTCCCATGTCCAAACATTGGAGATTATCCACACTATGATTGCCGAAGATCAAAGTTCAATTCGGGAACGTGCCGAAGAGAAAACTATCAAGTATGACTCAACCATTGAGGCACGAACTCGAATGGGATTGTACTGAAATAACCATCTTCCATGAGGATTGGACTCCATGGGGAAAATGAAACATTGTGCTTTTTCTACCTAGGGTCAACAAATCTAATTGGAGGGATAAGACACACCCAAACACCTAGTGATAACTACAGCCAAAGCAGTAGAATGAAACAAACACAAAGAGTGAAAAAAAATGCACATGCCATGTTGTCTACTTATATGCTATGCAGATGCTGATGGATCGGGAGGAGTGAAGTGAACGTCTCAGATGGTGGGGTACTCAAGCAAAATCTCCACAGCTTTCTTATCATCTGCAAAGAAAGTATCTCAAACGGAAATAATCTTCATGTCTGGATAAAATAAATATCCTCTTCCCTTAGAGGAGCTCGTAAAAAATGGTTGTTCTTCCATGGATGAAATAAACGTCTATGGTCATCCTTTTGTTATTCATATATCAAGTACACACAAAGTTTTGAAAAAAGTTTAAGTCAATCTAAATTTTGCCATCAAGAATAGACATTTTTGATAAATGGAAAACTTTTATTGAATCGTGGTCGGCAAAAAGTCGTGACCCCAATATTACATCGTTGGAAAAGAATAGCGATTACATAAATGGAATAATGTCCTGCTTCTCCTAAATTTATGTGAATTTCTCAGTTCTAAACAAAATATTTCTTGACAGCGTCCGTATTCACGGGACGAGTGATCTCTTCTCCATCCATTGTTGTTAACATCAAAGTGCCTCCTGACAAAACCTTCCTTACCACGTATGGTCCATCAAAGTTCGGGGCCCATTTTCCTCTGACGTCAGTGAGGAAATACTGGATCTTCTTGAGCACAAGGTCACCTTCCTTGAACACACGAGGTCGAACCTTCTTGTCAAATGCCTTCTTCATCTTCTGCTGATACAACTGCCCATGGCATAGCGCAGCCATCCTCTTTTCTTCGATTAAGTTCAACTGATCATATCTGTTCTGGTACCATTCAGCTTCTGATAGTTTTGCATCCATCAAAATCCTCATAGAAGGAATCTCTACTTTTATCAGAAGCACGACTTCCATACCGTAGACAAGTGAAAATGGAGTTGCCCCAGTCGATGTGCGTACCATTGTACGATATCCATGTAAGGCGAATGGGAGCATTTCGTGCCAATCTTTGTAAGTAACAACCATTTTCTGAATGATCCTCTTGATATTCTTATTGGCTGCTTCAACAGCCCCATTCATCTTTGGTCTATAAGGAGAAGAATTATGATGCTCTATCTTGAATTCTTCGCATAGTTCTTTCATCATTCTATTATTCAAATTAGATCTGTTATCTGTAATAATCCTGTTTGGCACACCATATCGGCAGATAAGCTGATTCTTGATAAATTTGACAACCACATGTCGAGTTACATTAGCGTAGGAAGCCGCCTCGACCCACTTGGTAAAATAATCAATGGCTACTAAGATAAATCGGTGTCCATTAGATGCTTTCGGTTCTATCATACCAATCATGTCAATTCCCCACATAGAGAAGGGTCACGGGGATGAGATGACGTTCAACGAAGTTGGAGGTACATGAATCTTATCTGCGTAAATCTGACACTTGTGACATTTTCTAGCAAACTTGTAACAATCTGATTCATCGTGATCCAATAATAGCCAGCCCTTAAAAGCTTCTTAGCCATAGCATGTCCGTTGGCATGGGTGCCAAAAGATCCTTCGTGAATTTCCGTCATTAACATATCTGCTTCTTATCTGTCAACACATCTCAGTAAGATCATGTCAAAATTCCGTTTATACAACACGTTACTCAAAAGAAAATTTCCAGCCAACCTTCTCAAAGTTTTCTTATCTTTGTTGGAAGCTCCCAAAGGATATTCTTGAGTTCTGAGAAAAACTTCAATGTCATGGTACCAGGGTTTGCCATCTTTGACTTCTTCAACGGCAAAGATGTAGGCAGGTCTGTCGAGGCGCTTTACTTCAATCCGAGGACATTCATGTTAGAACACAGATTGGTTCTTAATAATTACTCTTTGTTTTGATGATAACTGTTAGGAAATTTATATTTAAGAATTATATACTCTAAAATTTGTTTGAGAGTTTTACTGCAGATTGAAATTATATTAACTCTCTAGAAGCAAATTTGCCTTGAATACAAGAAGTTATTCTGACTCTGAAGCGCCAGATGCACCTTGCAGAAGAATCTGTTTGCTCCTCACAGAAGATCCTGAGCATAGTCTCCAGAAGGATCTGAAGAAAGAAGCTCCAGAACATTCTGAATCAGAAGCATCTGAAGCTGAAGCATCAGAAGTATAGAAGAATATTGATTGAAGAGTTTCTCAAAGCATTGATCTACAGAAGTTTCTGAAAGTACCTACGCTGCCAAGTACTGAAGTTCTGTGTCAAAATGCTCTGATGATCAACACGCTAGAAGCACACACGCTGCAGAAGACTCTGATATAGCATAGTTCTGAATCTCATTAGAAGACTCTGATCCATTCAGACTCTGAAGAACTTGCTGAAACTGAAGAAGTATTTTCAAGAATATATCCGTTGGAACTATTCAACGTCTCTTTCCTTATTTGTGCTAGACACACTTACACAGACAAAAAGGATTTTTCTGTGCCATCTATTTCAAGGAAAGGTCAGTTGATGTGTAGACAAAAAGGCTCAGACCTTTTGGGACTCTCTTTTCAACGTTCAGCTTGCATGTTTCAGCTGCCTATAAAAGGAGATCTTCACTTCATTCTTCAGTTACACACTTGCTGAAAAGAAATCATAATATTCTAAAAGCTCTCATTCTTATTCTTCATAGAATCTCATTGTACTTCAACTTAAAGAGAAAAATCACTGTTGTGATAAAAGCTTTTTAGAAGCATTAAAAACTCTTGTATTTAATTTACATTGATTGTAAAGGATATTCCTTAAGAGGATTCAGTTAGAATCTGTAGCTCTTGAGAAGACAAAGAACTGTTGTTCTTAGGTGATACTATTGTAATCAGTTTGATTTAATAGTGGATTAAGTCCTTGTTGAGAAAGGCAAATCACTCTGGAAGGGTGGATTGGAGTAGTTGTTAAACGAACCAGGATAAAAATAATTGTGTGATTATTTTCAAGTCTTAATTTTCCATACTTATTCAATCCCCCCCTTTCTAAGTATTATCTCACCTTCAGTTGGCATCAGAGCTCCGGTTCTGAGTGTGCTATCACTTAACAGTGTCAGTAAAGATCCAGAGAGATATACTTTGATAAATATATTTATTTGTTATCATGGCTGATAATTCAATGTCAAATATTAACAATAAATATGAAGAGAGGGATAGGATCAACACCAAACCTCCAATGTTTGATGGAGAAAAATTTGATTACTGGAAAGACAGAATTGAGAGTTTTTTCCTAGGATATGATGCTGATTTATGGGATCTTGTCATAGATGGATATGTACATCCCACAGATGGAGATGGCAAAAAGATTGACAGAAAATCTATGACAGATTCTCAGAAGAAGGACTTCAGAAATCACCATAAAGCCAGAACCATATTACTGAATGCTATTTCACATACAGAGTATGAGAAAATCACAAACATGGAGACAACTTTTGATATGTTTGAATCCCTTAAAATGACTCATGAGGGAAATTCTCAAGTTAAGGAGACAAAAGCTCTGGCTCTGATCCAGAAGTATGAGGCTTTCAAAATGGAAGACTCTGAATCTGTTGAAGCCATGTTCTCCAGATTCCAGATACTCACTACTGGGCTGAAAGTTCTGGACAAGGGATATTCCACGTCAGATCATGTAAAGAAAATCATCAGAAGTCTGCCCATCAGATGGAGACCAATGGTGACTGCCCTGAAGATGGCCAAAGATCTGAATAAGATCTCTCTAGAAGAACTCATCAGCTCACTGAGGAGCCATGAGATTGAGCTTGAGGAAGATGAACCTCAGAAGAAAGATAAAGGTAAATCTGTAGCTTTAAAATCTAACAAAACTGCTAAAGCTTTGCAGGTCATTCAAGAAAGCTCTGAAGAGTCTTCTTCTGAAGAAGAAGATGAGTTATCCATGCTGTCCAGAAGGATTAACAAACTCTGGAAGCACAAGGGAAAGAAGTTCAACAACTTCAGAAGATCTGACAACAGAAAGGAATCTTCTAGTCACAGAAGATCTGCCAAGAAAGAAGTGGTGTGCTATGAGTGCAAAGAACCTGGGCACTATAAAAATGACTGCCCCAAACTTCTGAAAGAAAAACCTAAGAAGAAGTTCAACAAAAAGAAGAAGGTTCTGATGGCAACATGGGATGATTCAGATGAGTGTGAATCATCTTCTGAATCAGAAGAAGAATGTGCAAATGTTGCACTGATGGCCAGGACAGAAGATCAAGAGGAAGGTACCTCAGGATATGAATCAGAATCTGAATCTGATGATGATGCAGAAGAGGTAATGGCTAAACTTACCAAAGAAGAACTCATTAAAGTTTTAACAGAAGTTCTTAAAAGTTACAACAACATCAAACTCAAATACAAGAAGCTGAAAAGCAATCTTGAATCTGAGATTGATCTTCTGAAAATAGAACTTGTTGAGCAGAAAGAAATAAATTTAAAAATAAAAAATGACCTTGATAGAACTCAACAAGAATCTGAATCTGAGAATAAGTCTTGTGAAAATATTTTAGAAAAATATGACTCTAGTTTTCAGAGATTTCTCACTAAGAGCATAGACAGAAGCAAGATGGCTTCCATGATCTATGGTGTTAGTGGAAACAACAGAAGAGGCATTGGATATGAGTCTTCATCTGGAAGCAATCCAAAATCTGTTGACAAACTTTTCATCAGGAAGACACCTCTGTACTCTCAATTCAAATTTGGTCACCTGAATGACATTAAACACACAAGCTCTGAGAAGAGTACTTATGTGTTTAAACCTAAGGTAAGTCAGAATAAACATTATGTTGCAAAACAGAAGTTTAGACAAACCTACAAACTAACTAACCCCAAAGGACCCAAGAAGATCTGGGTACCTAAAAACAAAATAATTCCTGTTGCAGATGTTCTTAGCAGCAAGGTCAGGACACCAATCATGGTACCTGGACTCTGGATGCTCACGACACATGACAGGAGAAAAGTCTATGTTCCAAAGCCTGGAACTTAGATCTGGAGGGGACGTGAAGTTTGGAGGGAATCAGAAGGGCAAGATCATTGGATCTGGCACTATTGGAAATGGTAAACTTCCCTCCATTACTAATGTTTTACTTGTTGAAGGGTTAAAACATAACTTATTGTCCATAAGTCAATTAAGTGACAATGGTTATGATATAACTTTTAATCAAAAATGTTGTAAAGCTATTAGTCAGAAGGATGGCTCTATCCTGTTCAGTGGTAAGAGGAAAAACAACATTTACAAAATAAATCTTTCAGAACTTAAAGTTCAAAATGTTAAATGCCTCTTGTCTGTTAATGAAGAGCAATGGGTATGGCACAGAAGATTGGGTCATATTAATATGAGACGTATATCTCAGATTAATAAACTTAATCTTGTCAGAGGGCTCCCTAATCTGAAGTTCACTTCAGATGCTCTTTGTGAAGCATGTCAAAAAGGGAAGTTTTCAAAAACATCTTTCAAATCTAAAAATGTTGTTTCTACCTCTAAACCATTAGAACTACTTCATATTGATCTGTTTGGACCAGTGAAAACTGCATCCATCAGAGGCAAGAAGTATGGATTGGTCATTGTTGATGACTTTAGCAGATGGACATGGGTAAAGTTCTTAAAACACAAGGATGAGTCACATTCTGTGTTCTTTGACTTCTGCAAGCAAGTCCAGAATGAAAAGAATTTCAAAATTATAAAAGTCAGAAGTGATCATGGTGGAGAATTTGAAAATAAATTTTTTGAAAAATATTTTTCTGAAAATGGCATTGCTCATGATTTTTCCTGTCCTAGAACTCCACAACAGAATGGGGTTGTAGAAAGGAAAAACAGAACTTTGCAAGAAATGGCCAGAACCATGATAAATGAGACAAATCTGGCAAAACATTTTTGGGCAGAAGCAATCAATACAGCATGCTACATTCAGAACAGAGTTTCTGTTAGACCTCTTCTGAAGAAGACTCCTTATGAATTGTGGAAGAACAAAAAGCCCAACATTTCTTATTTTCATCCTTTTGGATGTATCTGTTATATGTTAAACACTAAGGAAAATCTGGGCAAGTTTGATTCTAAAGCACAGAAGTGTTTCATGCTTGGATATTCTGAACGCTTCAAAGGCTACAGAGTATACAACACTGAGACACAGATTGTGGAAGAATCCATTCATGTCAGATTTGATGATAAGCTTGGCTCTGAAAAGCCAAAGCAGGTTGATAACTCTGCAGATAGGGAAGTAGTCTTTATTGACTCTGAAGTTCCAGAAGCAGACAAACTTCAAGTGAAGGAACCAGAAGCAACTCCAGATGCTACTCCCTTAACTTCTCAGATGGATAATCTAAAAATTTCTGAAGAGTCAACTATCAGAGGATCTTCATCCAGAATTAAAGCTTCTCATCCAGAGGATGTCATTATTGGAAAGAAAGATGATCCCATCAGAACAAGATCTTTTCTAAGATCATCTGAGGCGTCTCTATTTGGACTAGTGTCAGAAATTGAACCATCTTCTGTAGAAGAAGCTCTGCAAGACAATGATTGGATTATTGCCATACAAGAAGAGCTTAACCAATTCAGCAGAAATGATGTATGGGATCTAGTTCGAAGACCTCAAGGATTTAATATCATTGGTACAAAATGGGTCTTCAGAAATAAACTAAATGAGAAAGGAGAAGTTGAGAGGAATAAGGCAAGGCTGTTTGCTCAAGGATACAGTCAGCAAGAAGGTATTGATTACACTGAGACATATGCGCCAGTGGCAAGGTTAGAATCTATACGCCTTCTTATTTCCTTTGCTGCACATAATAACATCACTCTGTATCAGATGGATGTTAAAAGTGTCTTTCTTAATGGTATTATAAAAGAAGAAGTTTATGTCCACCAACCTCCTGGTTTTGAAAATGAAAAATTTCCAGATCATGTTTTCAAAATAAAGAAATCTCTATATGGATTAAAACAAGCTCCCAGAGCTTGGTATGAGAGATTGAGTAATTTTCTCCTGGAGAAGAATTTTATCAGAGGCAAAGTGGATACAACTCTATTCTGTAAAACCATAAAGAAAGATCTTCTAATTTGTCAAATTTATGTAGATGATATTATTTTTGGATCAACAAATATTATGCTTGGAAAGGAGTTTGCTACATGTATGCAGGCAGAATTTGAAATGAGCATGATGGGAGAACTCAGATTCTTTTTAGGAATCCAAGTTAATCAAACTCCAGAATGCACCTACATACATCAGACAAAGTATGTTAAAGAACTTCTGAAGAAATTCAACATGTCTGACAGCAAGGTGGCAAAGACTCCAATGCATCCTACTAGCTCACTTGGGAAAGAAGAGGTAAGTAAGAAAGTAGACCAGAAGCTCTACAGAGGTATGACTGGTTCTCTTCTTTATCTTACTGCTTCTAGACCTGACATATTATTCAGTGTTTGTCTGTGTGCTAGATTCCAATCAGATCCTAGAGAATCACACTTGACAGCTGTCAAGAGGATTCTAAGGTATCTGAAAGGTACTTCTAATGTGGGTTTGTGTTACAGAAAATCTGATGATTAGAAATTAGTTGGATTCTGTGATGCTGACTATGCTGGAGACAGAGTGGAAAGAAAAAGTACTTCTGGAAGTTGTCAATTTCTAGGAAGAAATCTAATCTCCTGGTACAGCAAGAAGCAACCCACAATTGCACTTTCAACCACAGAGGCTGAATACGTTGCTGCTGCTGGATGTAGCACGCAGATGCTCTGGATGAAAAGTCAACTAGAAGATTATCAAATCTTTGAGAGTAACATTTCTATCTTTTGTGATAATACTTCTGCTATATGTTTGTCCAAGAATCCCATTTTACATTCTAAGGCAAAACATATAGAAATTAAGCATCATTTCATCAGAGACTATGTTCAGAAGGGAATCATAAATTTAGCCTTTGTTGATACAGATCATCAATGGGCAGATATCTTTACAAAACCCCTTGTTGAAGATAGATTCAATTTTATTCTGAAAAATATTGGTATGGATTTTTGTCTAGAATGATATTTATCAGAAGCAAATTGTTCCAGATGCAAAAATGCTTAATTCATCTGAAGTATTTCTTCTGTTCATTTATTCTATTCTGATTAATATTTCTGATGTGAAAATCTGAACTAATCATCTTTAGAAGATCTGAACGTTGGCTAACGTTTCATTTCTTGAGAGAATTCAGAACAACATGCAAGCAAACACGTGTCACACAAAATCTGAAGAGGTGGCGTGTTCACAACTGAAAAGACGTTTGAGGTGAAATTTGAATAGTAAATATCTTGGTTTTCCCCCCAAAACTGTCAGAAGCATTTATTATTTGAAATGATTTTATTCTCTTCATTTAATGTTGTTCAAACGTGCGTTCTTTCTGTCTTTTGGTGTGCCTATGTGATTAGTATAAATACTTGTTGTGTATTCACTTTCACACTTTTCACTCTCAGAATTTACATGCGTTTTCATCTATTGTTCTCTCTGCATAAAAACCCAAAACCTAAGTGTTCTAAAAAGCATTCTTCAATGGCATCTTCTTCATCAACAACTGCACAGTTTCAATCCACAATGGCTGCTGTGACTTCAGATAACCTAGGTGCTGCTCCATATACTCCTCCAAAGAGAACTCTTCTCACACCTATTGATAAATTAGAAGTGTTGTGTGAATCCATGGTTGAATTTGATTCTCTGGCTGACAATGGGTTTGATTTTCGCTCCATTGTTAGAGCTCAAGGTTGGGTGAAATACTTTGATAGATTGTTTGGACCAGTTTACCCTCTGTTTGTTAAGGAGTTCTGGATTCATGCATCTGTGTATCCAAAGTTTATTTTATCATCTGTGTTGGGAAAGGAGATCATCATCACAGAGGATCTGATCAGAAGATTGATTGGTTATGAAGAAACAGATGGTGTTTCCCACCTGCCAGCTGGGCGTGTGGATATGGATGAAGTTTATGAGGAAGTTATGACTGCTGGACAAGCCTCTAACAGATTCAAAGATCTGAAGCCTGATTACAAGATCTGGGCCAAGATCTTCATGGGATGCATACATCACAGAAAGTCAACAAATTCCCCAGATTATATCAACAATGAACAGATCTATTTTATGTACTGCCTTAGTCAGAGTAATAAGGTAGATCTTCCTTACATTTTGTTCATGCATCTGTGGAATCACATCAATGCATCTAGAGAATCTGTAAAAGAAAAAGGCCAGAAGATCAGGACTTGGATACCTTTTGGAAGGTTGCTCTCAGATCTTCTCACTGAAAATGGTTTAGTGGCTGCTCTGTATGATGCTGGTGTTACAGAAGAACTAGAGTTCATTATGGGAAAGCCTCTGAACACTAAAAGCCTTCTGAGACTCAAGATTGTAGATGAACTTACTACTGCTCCAAAGAGGTTAAATATGTCTGATTTGAATAAGAGGATTCCAGTATCTGACTTTCCTCTATTCTTTGCTGAAGAACCTAGACACATTGTTCTGATGTATATAGAGGAATGCAAAAAGGAAGGAGTGCATGTTCCAGCCAATGTGTTTCAACTTGTCAAGCAACCACTGCCAGATGCAGGAGAAGAAGAAGAAGAAGTTCCACTTCAGAGGAGAAGATCTCAGCCTGCAGCAGAATCTGAACCTGTCCAGAAGAAGGCTAAGATTGCTGAGAAACCCAAGGATCTTTTAAAGAGAAAGGATTCTGGAGAAGCTGCCTCTGCATCTGCTAAGAGGATTAAACTCAAAGGTACAAAGACTTCTGCTATTTCTAAAAATGTTGTTATTAATGATTCATCTATTAAGTCTGTTCCCAAACCACCTGTCACTCAAACAACATCTGTTGCTGCCCCTAGTTCTGTCTCACCTCAGAAACAAACCACTGCCTCTGTATCAAAACCACCTCAACCCAAAATACACATCAAACACTTCACTCCACGTCCATCACCAACAGTTCAACAACCAACAGAACCACAACAAACAGAACCACAACCATCAGAACTTCAACAAACTTCTGATAAACAAAACTCTGCTCAACCACAAACAGAAAATCAACCAAAAACTTCTGATCATCCAGAAAAACAAACCACAGAAGATCAACCAGAAAAAGACTCTGTCATACCACCATCAAACATTCCATCTTCTGAACCTGTAGCACCTGTTACTTCTGAACGCACTAAAGTAACTTCTGCTCCTGTTTCATCTGAACCACCTTCTCAACAATCTGATATTCCTTCAGAACCATCTCATATCCCTGAGACAGAAGTTCTTGACGTCACTCCATTAAAAACAGTGTTTCAAGTTTCTTCTACCTCTTGTACACCTACAACATCATCCAACTCATCAGAATCAGAATTCATCCTGATTTTCTAATTAATCCATCTGACAAATACCCTGTGCATGAACCTGAACCTGAATCAACCTTACCTGCTAAAACTACCATTCCAGACCCTATGCCTCCACCTGCACCATCATCTGAGATGATTGTTCCCACTTCCACTCCATCATCATCTGGTATATCTTGTGCTCAAGTGTCTTCTCTTTATCATAATTTATCTTATGGTTTCAAACTAAAAGATTTTTATGATAGAGTTGAACCTTCTGAACCCTTGAAACCTCTGAAACCTAAACTCATACAGGGCCTTCCATTTGTAATCATTTCATATATTCAATCTATGAACAATGAAGGATCTTTAGCAACTATCTCTGCTACATCTGGTAAAGCTGATGTTTCAGCTCTGCAACCTGCATCTGATAACACAGTTGCATCTGATAAACCATCAAACTCTACTTTCATACCATACTCCAATGCATCCTTTGATGTTGTTTACCCACGCACAAGACCTCAACCAAATCTGCTTAATGCTTTAAACAGATCCTTACCTCAAAAACCAGAAATTCCATTCATTCCATATGTTCCCCCACCTCTGATTTCCATCTCAAAATCACTGATACCACCAACTCCCAAATCTAAACAGATGACTCTGGAAACCTTTCTTAAACCTCCACCCAGACTTAATATTGATCATTTATTTCAAGCGTTTTTGCAAGAAATACAGATGTCTTTAGGTACTGTTCAGAAGAGATGCTCTGAAACTATGGATGCAAATGAGACTGACATCATCTGGAAAGGTTTTGTAAAAAGATTCAACACTGTAGCTTCTAATCTGAAGAACATCTGTTCTGATGATGCAAAGCTCAGAGCTGAAAGAACTCAATTCTGGATTGTAAACAAGACTGAACCTCTGCTTTGTTTGGATGTTCCTCCTCCTCCTCCACCAGAACCAACTGCCAATGCATTGACTATGACTCTGGTAGAACCCTCTTCAGGATCTCCAGAACCTATGGCAATTGAATCTGTTCAGAATGCAGAACCTCCATTTCCTTCATCAGAGATAAAGACAGAAAATCCAAATTTTGGAGACAAAATTGCTGCTCTGGAAGCTGGTCAATCTGAAATAAGATCTTGGATGGTGAAGCAAGACAAGAAATCTGAGGACATGTCAGAGTGGATGTCTAAACAAGATGAGAAGACTGAGACAATGACTAAGTGGATGTCGAAGCAAGAGCAATCACAATCTGAGATCACAGACCTATTGAAGATGCTTTTGTCAAAACACTCTTAGATTTTTTTTCTCATGTTTGTGCATCTATTGTTCTGCATCTAAATTTTTATTGTTATATCTTCTGATATTTTCCAATGTACTCTTGCTCTGTTATATTAAATGAATCAGCTTGTTATTCTTCATTGAATTATCTGCTCTTGTTCCTTTTATTTGTTTTTATTAAAAGTTTTTTACTTTTTGCTTATGACAAAAAAGGGGGAGAAAATAAAGATCTGAGCTATTTAATATAATTTCACTAGAACGAATCTTCAGACATATCTATTCCTTCTAATATTTAAATTGACCATTTCAGAACATTTGATAAGAACACTCTATAAAAGAATCTCTGAGTCTCTCAGATCATTTTTTTTATCAAACTCTGAATCTCATATCTGCAAGATATTCTGACCCTTAATTATTACAAAGACAAACAAGATCTGACTCTGAAGATTACTCAAGATAAAAAGGGAAGTTTCTATTCCTTTTTCATATTTAACTCAGGGGGAGATTCATCATCTCAGGGGGAGTTATAATTCTTTATGTTCAATTAAATAAAATTTCTGATACTTTTTGTCATCATCAAAAAGGGGGAGATTGTTAGAACACAGATTGGTACTTAATAATTACTCTTTGTTTTGATGATAACTGTTAGGAAATTTATATTTAAGAATTATATACTCTAAAATTTGTTTGAGAGTTTTACTGCAGATTGAAATTATATTAACTCTCTACAAGCAAATCTGCCTTGAATACAAGAAGTTATTCTGACTCTGAAGCGCCAGATGCACCTTGCAGAAGAATCTGTTTGCTCCTCACAGAAGATCCTGAGCATAGTCTCCAGAAGGATCTGAAGAAAGAAGCTCCAGAACATTCTGAATCAGAAGCATCTGAAGCTGAAGCATCAGAAGTATAGAAGAATATTGATTGAAGAGTTTCTCAAAGCATTGATCTACAGAAGTTTCTGAAAGTACCTACGCTGCCAAGTACTGAAGTTCTGTGTCAAAATGCTCTGATGATCAACACGCTAGAAGCACACACGCTGCAGAAGACTCTGATACAGCATAGTTCTGAATCTCATTAGAAGACTCTGATCCATTCAGACTCTGAAGAACTTGCTGAAACTGAAGAAGTATTTTCAAGAATATATCCGTTGGAACTATTCAACGTCTCTTTTCTTATTTGTGCTAGACACACTTACACAGACAAAAAGGATTTTTCTGTGCCATCTATTTCAAGGAAAGGTCAGTTGATGTGTAGACAAAAAGGCTCAGACCTTTTGGGACTCTCTTTTCAACGTTCAACTTGCATGTTTCAGCTGCCTATAAAAGGAGATCTTCACTTCATTCTTCAGTTACACACTTGCTGAAAAGAAATCATAATATTCTAAAAGCTCTCATTCTTATTCTTCATAGAATCTCATTGTACTTCAACTTAAAGAGAAAAATCACTGTTGTGATAAAAGCTTTTTAGAAGCATTAAAAACTCTTGTATTTAATTTACATTGATTGTAAAGGATATTCCTTAAGAGGATTCAGTTAGAATCTGTAGCTCTTGAGAAGACTAAGAACTGTTGTTCTTAGGTGATACTATTGTAATCAGTTTGATTTAATAGTGGATTAAGTCCTTGTTGAGAAAGGCAAATCACTCTGGAAGGGTGGACTGGAGTAGTTGTTAAACGAACCAGGATAAAAATAATTGTGTGATTATTTTCAAGTCTTAATTTTCCATACTTATTCAATCCCCCCCTTTCTAAGTATTATCTCACCTTCAATTCATTCCAAAAGTTCACCACAATCATGGAGGCCAAAGTTGCCAACGCATCTGCCATTCTGTTCTCATCAAGGGGAATATGATGAAATTCGACCCTATCAAAGAACGATAACAGTCTTCTAGCATAATCTCTGTACGGGACCAAATTATCATGTCGGGTTATCCACTCTCCAGTGATTTGGTTGATTACCACTGCAGAATCACCAAACACATCTAAATTCTTAATTCTCAAATCGATTGCTTCTTCAAGACCCATAATGCATGCCTCGTACTCAGCCTCATTATTAGTATACTGGAATGTTAATCTGGAGGTAAATGGGAAGTGGGTCCCTTAAGGAGTCACAATAACAACACCTATCCCTTTTCCATGAGCGTTGACAGCTCCATTAAAAACTAAACCCCATTGAGAACCTGGTTCTGGCCCTTCACCATGTACGGGTTCTTCACAATCTTTAATTTTTAAAAACATAACATCCTCATCTGGAAAATCATCGTTTGAGGGTTGATGATCCAAAATGGGCTGGTGATCCAGATGATCAGCCAAAACACTTCCTCTAACAGCTTTCTGAGTATGGTACTCGATATCATATTCAGACAACAACATCTGCCATCTAGCAATTCTCCCAGTCAAAGCGGGCTTCTCAAAAATATACTTGATAGGATCCATCTTTGAAACTAACCAAGTAGTGTGATTCAACATATACTGGCGCAAACGCTTAGCGGCCCACGCCAAAGCACAACAAGTCTTCTCTAACATAGTGTACCTTGTTTCGCAATCAGTAAACTTCTTGCTCAAGTAATAAGTGACATGATCTTGTTTTCCTGTTTCATCTCGCTGACCGAGTACGCAACCCATTGAATCTTCTAAAACAGTCAAATACATAATCAAAGGTCGACCTTCAACTGGTGGTATCAAGGTAGGTGGCTCAAGCAAATACTCTTTAATACTATAAAAAGCCTTTTGACAATCTTCAGTCTAAACATACCCTTGTTCTTTCCTCAGAAGCTTGAAAATAGGTTTACATGTAGCGGTCATGTTGGATATAAACCTGGAGATATAGTTCAAACGTCCCAAGAATCCTCTGACTTGTTTCTCGGTGGCGGGAGCTGGCATTTCCCGGATAGCTTTCACTTTGTCAGGGTCCACTTCAATCCCTCTTTGACTGACAATAAAACCTAATAGTTTCCCTGATCGTACTCCAAATGTACATTTATTGGGGTTTAGACGGAGCTTGTATTCCCTCAAACGACCAAACAGCTTAGACAAATGTTTAACATGGTCATCCTCGGTCTTTGACTTGGCTATCATATCATCCACATAAACCTCGATCTCTTTGTGCATCATATCATGGAACAAAGTAGTGATAGCTCTCTGATATGTTGCCCCTGCATTCTTTAATCCAAACAGCATAACTTTGTAACAAAAGGTGCCCCAGGGCATGATGAATGACGCCTTCTCTCTGTCTTCGGGAGCCATTCTAATCTGGTTGTAACCTGAAAAACCATCCATAAAGGAGAAAATCTCATATCTTGCGGTACCGTCAACCAAAATGTCAATGTGAGGTAATGGGAAATCATCTTTCGGACTAGCTTTATTCAAATCTCTGTAGTCTACACACATGCAAACCTTACCATCCTTCTTCGGAACGGGTACAATGTTAGCTAACCATAGTGGATACTCGATAGTAACAAGGAAACCTGCATCAATCTGTTTCTGTACCTCTCCCTTAATCTTTAGAGCCATGTCGGGTCGAGTTCTTCTAAGCTTCTATTTTACTGGCGGGCACTCTGGCTTCAACGGTAAACGATGTTCGACTATAGCTGTGTCCAATCCGGGCATGTCTTGATATGACCAAGCAAACACATCGACAAACTCTCCAAGCAAATCAATCAGTTGTTTTTTTTACATCGGGTTTGAGCAGAGCTCCAATTTTCACTTCTCTACGGATTTCTTCTGACCCCAAATTGATTACTTCCACCGGCTCTTGATGAGGTTGGATAGATTTCTCTTCCTTCTCAAGTAGTCTGGAAATCTCTTCTGGGATATCATCTCCTTCGCCCTCATCTTCGTACACAGGAAACTCGAAATTCGGAGGAGGTAGTGGATCATTATTCCCAGGTTGTAATTTATGTAGCAATCTGCGCAAGTGATGTGATTTTTAATAAGTTTTTGTAAGGTGGAAAGTGTGTGTACGCGAGATGCTATCTGTTATTTTCCAACGTCGTAAATAAATAAAAACACAAATGAAAATGAAAGTAATTTATTGATGATAGCAAAATCGAAGAGACATGCCCAACAAAGTCACCTTTGCCTTGAGCAGAGCAAAAGGGAATTATTAAAAGAGTAAGCCCTAATAAATGTGGCTTCGCCTTGGGCAGAGCGAAAAATAAAAAAAAATGCTTTACTTAGATATATGAATGACAGCAGGGGCTTCAACCGCACTCCAGTTTTTAACCAAGATGCCTGGGGTCACAAAGTCTGGAACATCTTCATCTGAATCTTCTTCAGTGACGGCATAAACTCCAAAGGTATAGTCAAAATCATCCGAAACATAGCCTGGATCTTCCAAATAGGGCTCATAGTCTTCGTAAGGAATGGAGGACCTTGTAGAACCACCGAATATGTAGCCTTCAAATTCATCCTCTGCCACAACGTTAATCTGAGGATGATGGACGACTCCTCCACTACAGAACACATCATTAATCAGCGGAAACCCTTGGCTTCTGGTAATTTGTTGGACAGAACTGTTGGTGAAACCAAGACCATCCTTATTTTTATTTTCTGGCAAAGACAACACCTTTCCCCAAATTGTCTGATGACCACTGTTCACTACTCGCTGCGCGTCTTTAAATGATGACATGGACGTTTGGAATTTTTGGACACCCTCTCCCACAATAGACAAAGCTTGAAATTGCGTGCCAACCTCTTCCTCAGCTTCGACATACGAGAATGATGACAAGTGACTCACCACCAAAGCTCTTTCTCCACAAACTGTAACTGTTTTCCCCTCAAAAGCATACTTTAACTTCTGATGTAAGGTGGACGTAACTGCCCCAGCTTCATGTATCCATGGCCTCCCTTGCAGACAGCTATAAGCGGCACGAATGTCCATGACTTGAAACGTGATCATAAAAGTTTGCAACCCAATAGTCATTGGCAAATCCACCTCACCAATTACTGTTTTCTTTGACCCATCAAAGGCCTTGATGATAACATGACTTGGCCTCATCGGCAGTCCCTGATAAGACAGCTTGGATAGAGTAGTTCTAGGCATCACATTTAGAGAAGATCCAGTATCAACCAACACACTGGACAGAGAGTCATTTCCGCAGTTCACAGAAATATGTAAAGCCATGTTGTGTTTCCTTCCTTCTTCTGGGAGGTCATCTTCATTAAAACCCAGATTGTCACATGAAGTAATACTGCCAATGATGTTGTCGAACTGTTCCATAGTCACATCTTGTTCAACATATGCTTGTTCTAATATTTTCTGGAGCGCTTCTCTATGAGCCTCAGAACTCATTAGCAGTTGCAACACAGAAATCTTAGATGGGGTTTGCAGGAGCTGATCTACAACCTTATACTCACTCCTCTTGATCACTTTTAAGCATTCATCTGAATTGGATAAATCAGATCCACCAGGTTGCCCCGCAGTTGGATCCTTTGAGCCTGTCTGTTCTAATGAGACCTCTTTTTCTTTCAGTGGCACAGTCGAGTAGACTCGACCACTCCTTGTTACTCTGCTGACATCTGCAATATTAACTACTGAGGGTATAGTGGGTAAAGGCACTTCCTTTCCATTCTCCAACATTGTAGCGTTGTACCTGTAGGGGATAGCCTTACTGGAAGTATAAGGGACAGGTCCAGGCACATTGATTACCAACGGGGTAACAGCCGGTTTTCTGCTATTATATACAATTTCGATACGCTCCACTTCTTTAAAGTGAGGCACTATAACACAAACCTCTTCGGCCCTTTCAATCGAAGCTTTCTGATCCTCATTTGCCAAACAGTCTTGAATCATGTTGACAGAGAGTGAACCATGTAGGGGTAACAGATTAATTTGTACATTAGGACAGTATTCCGCACTTAATGAGCCTATGGACATCTGCTTTGATACCGAAACAACTTTCAATATCGTGCCCTGGAGCACCTTGATGGTAGGGGTAAAACTTGTCAGCTCTATAGGAAGGAGGAGGATTTGCAGGAACCATAGGTGGAGCTTTCGTTTGAATATGACCCTTCTGAAACAAAACTGGAAACAAGTCAGCATATTTCATAGGGATAGGCTCAAAGTTTATCCTTCTATACGCACGACCTTGATTGTTGAATGGTCGATTCTGCCGAGGATACTGCGGATTTTGCTGAGGTTGAGCACTGGGGGACTGAGGTTGTTGATATGGCTGAGGATTTTGTTGAGGATGATAAGCTGGAGCATTAAATACTGGTGATACAGAAGCAACTTGGTGTGATGGCGAATACCTTTTCCTAAATTGTCCCCTTTGAATGGCATTTACACCTTGCTCTTTTTTCTTCACAAAACTACTCCCATACTTTTTAGGAGCACTCTCTTCTTTGGCCAATCTTCCTTCGCGAATACCTTCTTCTAAGCGCATTCCCATATTGACCATTTCAGTAAAGTCACTGGATGCACTGGCTACCATCTTCTTATAAAAGAAAGGACCAAGAGTCTTCAGAAAAATGTTGGTCATCTCTTTTTCTTCTAATGGTGGTGTGACTTGCGCGGCCAACTCGCGCCAACGTTGAGCATATTCCTTGAAACTCTCTTTATCTTTTTGCGTCATAGCCCTCAACTGATCACGGTCAGGAGCCATGTCCATGTTGTACTTATACTGCTTGACAAAGGCTCCTCCTAGATCATTGAAGGTTCGGATCTTCGTACTATCCAGCCCCATATACCATTTGAGTGCAGCACCTGTCAAACTGTCTTGGAAATAGTGAATGAGCAGTTGATCATTATTAGTTTGGGCAGACATCTTCCTGGCATACATAATAAGATGACTCTGATGGCAAGTACTCCCCTTGTACTTCTCAAAATCAGGGACCTTAAATTTCAGCGGGACCTTAACATTTGGAACCAGGCACAGCTCAGAAGCGCTCTTTCCAAACAAATCTTTCCCACAAAGGGCTCTCAGTTCTTTTTGCATCTCAGAAAATTGGTCTTGAAATCCATCCATCCTCTCTTCCAAACCCACGGTTTCAGTTGGCGACCCATGTAAAATCGGTTCATCTAGAATATACGGAACATTGTTCACATGTGGAGATGCGGTAGTCATCACAGCAGAAATTACAGGAGTAGCTTGAACAGTGGTCACAGCAGGGATCTCGGACACAGACGGGCGGTAACCGGTTGAAAAGAAATTGGGTGACAATCCCCACGGGAAACCTTGAGGCATACTGTAGGATATTTCAGCAATAGAAGGCACCACTGGGATCGGTGTTGGCGTCACTTCAGAGATTACAGTTCTTGGAACTTCTTGGTTGTTGATCGAGGCTTGATTGGATAAAGCTTCCACTAGACCATTCAACCTCTCCAAACTTTCTTTCATAACTGCAACTTCATCACGGAGCACTCTGTTTTCTTGCTCAAGTTGATCTATCTTCTGGCGTTGACTAGCTCGAGTATTGTATCAGTGATTCAGCTTGTTCTGTGGAGATGAAGCAAGAGTGAGACCCTGGAATGCAAATGATGCTATGCTTATGCAAAATGCAAATGAGTATGAAACTTCAAGAAACCCAAATTGTTTCGGTATTGTAATGTTGGAGAAAAACTTATTTTATTTTGATAATTGAAGCATTATAAAACAGAATAATCTTTTAAGAGTTTATTATATTGAACCAAAAGCAAAAGAGAAACTCGGAGATCTACTCCTTATGCTCTTTCTGCGCGTGAAGCTTTTCTTCTAACTGACTGATATGTTCTTGTAACTCGGCCTTCTCACTAATGAGTCGATCGACACATTCCTTCCAGGCCATAGCTGCTGGGGGAGGATCATCACTGGTGACAGCTCTTGAAGAGGTGTGAGAGGAAAATAAATCCTCTCGCGCCTTCCTCTTCCTTGCAAGTTCTACTTCTGGCATCCTCTGGGATTTCTCTTTCTCTACCTTGAGTGTGAAAAACTTGTTCCTCCAAGCGGCCTTCAGTTTTCGAGCCTCATCCAAGGCAGCCTTCAACTGATCTACTTCGCTCACGTCAAACCAATCTGGATTGTGAAAAGCCAATACCATAGGTTCATGGAAAGGGAACGACATCTTGAGGTCGAGAGCTCTTTCTCGCACCCAATGTATATATTCTTCAAAGACAGCATAATTAGGGTATCGTAAAGCAGCTTTTCCTTTCTTATTGATGTATCTCCATGCATAAATTATGACGGTCTTCAGGTCTGGGTCTTCTCCTTCCTTGAGAAAGATCCCTTCTAACAGAGTCTGGTCAGGTACTTCAATCATGGGATGCCCAAATTGGGGACGAGCCAGAGCAGGGTTGTAACTTATGCATCCTTCTCTCCCGATGAGTGGTATGTTAGTAAATCCTCTGATGTTATGGATCATACATATACCTCCATAGGTAGGATCGTACCACACAATGTCAGAGTGAGTAAGGGCCATAACTATCTCGGACCAATGAGGTGACTCTTCCTCTTCCCAAATAGACGGGTGCCGAGTTAGGCGACCAATGAACCATGAATACAGCAGAGTGGTACAACAAACGATATGTCCCCCTCCCTCGGCATTCTTTGAATGGATTGAGTAATATGTGTCAGCTAACAAAGTAGGGACTGGATTCTTGAGTATGAATAGTTTAATTGCATCCATATCAACGAAATCATCGATCTTTGGGAACCAGAAAATCCCATAGACCAACAAAGCAAAGGTGGCTTCCAAGATAAGGACTTCCTTTCTTTCAGCATGGTAGCGAACTTTTTCAATCAAGAAGTCAACGGGGAATCCAAGGACTCCTTCCTTGGTGGTTAAGTGCGCTTGAACATCTACCAAGCTGAGATGAGTAGCGTTGGCAATTTCTTGGTGACTAGGTGTGTCTTCTTGGACGGTGAATATGGGACGGGCCGTTACGGGCATCCTCAGGAAATCAGAATACTCTTCCAGAGTCGGCATCAACTGGTAATCCGGAAAAGTGAAACAGTGGTACAACGGATCATAAAATTGAACAAGGGTCTCCAACAGCCTTCCTTTCATCTTGAGTTCGAGAAAACGGAAGACTTCCCCATATTCTGCTGCGAAGGCGTAACGATTCTCGATTAGATCTGCTAGTTCTCTCAAGCTTTCAATGTTAGGTCTCTAAAAAGTGTACTCCAATGCTTCTCTTTTGAAATCCATGGTTACAATACCTGAGAAATAAAATTGAGTTTCTTGAAATGAATAAAGAAAGAATGTAACGCGAGATGAGTAGGACTTCATGGGATCCTAACTATTTATAAACATTGTAGTAAAAGAAAACGTTTTTATTAATTTTGAAACGGAATACAAATAATTGCTTTTAAAAGTCCCAAATAAAAAGCTAGATAAAAGCTAGTAAAGACACTAAAGAAGTTCCGAATTCTGCTGCTTGAGTTGCTCTTCTAATTGTGTCTTCTCACGGATAAGGTTGTCCACAATTAGTTTCCAAATAGTGCATTGTGGGTCGGAGAAAAATAAATCCTCCATGACTTTCCTCTTCTTGCAGGGGAGTAGCTCTTCATCCTTCAACTGTAGTTGTCTCTGAAGTTCATCTTTCTCCTTTTGAAGTTCAGCCTTTTGTTTCTGACATTCATCATTTTCTGCCACCACTACTTGGTACTTGTTCTTCCATGATTCTAACTCATGTTGCGACTTCCTTAAGGAAACCTCTAACTTCTCGGCTTCCGACATAAAGAAATAAGTGGGCTCTCTCCTTGGAGCTATAGGATCTTGACGGGAGTAGGGCATCTTTAGCTTGATTGTCCTCTCTCTGACCCACCGAAGGTAGGGTTCCAAAGACACACAATTAAGCTTCCCAAGGCTTTCTTTTCCTTTCTTGTGCAAGTGGTCCCATGCAACTAAAACCTTGTCTAGAAGTTCTTTGTCTTCCCTAAAGAAAATGTTCTCCACTTGGACACTCTTAGGCGGCTCCTTCAACGGAAATCCCAATTGTCGACGAGCTAAGACTGGATTGTAACTGATCCGTCCATTAAAACTGAGTAATGGTACATTAGCAAAGTCGCCACAACCATCAATAATTAAGGTTTCATCATATGATCGGTTGTACTAAATAATGTCTAAGTGAGTCAACGCCATAACTCTTGGAGACTAAAGCCCTCTATCGAGATTTAAAAAAGAAGTAGACCTCGGCAAGTGCGAAATAAATCACTTGTAGAGTAAGGACACACAACAGGTGATCATTCCTCCGCCATAGAAGTTTCGGAGATGTATAGAATGGTAAGTATTACCCAATAGAGTTGGTACTGGATTGTTCTTCAAAAAGATCTTAATCGCGTTGAGGTCGACGAACCCTTCAAAACTTGGGAACAAAAACACTCCATAAATAAGTAAAGCAAAGATTTCCTCGAATGAAGTCTTATTCGTATAATCGGCATAAAACATTGCTTTGCTGATTAAAAACTTTGTAGTCAAACCAAAAATACCTCCTTTACTAATCAGATTTCCCTTGACATCGGATACCTTTAGATAAAGGGCCTTAGCAATATCTCTTTCATCGGGGTCCTTTTCCAAGAAAGGGAAAGGAGACTCTTCTAAGATAGGTAGACCAACCAAAAAGGAGTATTCTTCCAATGTAGGTAGTAGTTGGAAGTATGAAAATGTAAAACAGTGATACATCGGATCATAGAACTGCAATAAAGTGGAAAGGAGTCCTTCGTCTACTTGGCGACTCAATAAGGATATCAGCTTCCCATACTTGTTCTTGAGCTTCTCTTGGTCTTCAATCAAGGTCACCAACTTCTTTAGGTCATCCAACTTGGGACTATTAAAAGTGTATTTCAAAGTGTGTCTTCTATTAGGATCCATAATACCCTACAATGTTCATAAACAAAAGTAAATCCCATGAAGTCCAATGCGGCGTGATGCTTTATGAATGCAACAAACACAAGTAGGCACATAGAAACATAAGGATAAACAAACAAATGGGACCCTAGGTTTGCAACGAGCATGGAGCGAAGGTGTGCCCATTCCCAAAGGATTTGGACTAAAGGTTGATTGTACCTGCCGAACAAGGTTCTAATAAGGTTCCCAAAGTCATTAGCCCATCTTTCGGATATTATCAACTTCCCAAGTACTCGGGGGTTAATAATATTCTCAAGAGAACTTCTTTCGAGTGTAGCATCGTGTAGCACTATTTCGGGGGTACCCCCTCATAGCCCTGCACTACATCCTAATAAAGGTCAAAGTGGGGTTAAGGTAACTACGGTCCTCAATATCATAGGCTCCAACATCGAATATAGTGCATGTTTTCACGATTAAGGACTCGTTCAACAATACATCTTTTGAGAGGGCCTCAATTGAGCGTGATTTTCAAGTCAGCTTGGTCGGGATTCCACCCCCTATAAGCCTCTTTGAACATATCACTATCCTATCTTAAGTTCACTCAAGTTCGGGTGTAGGACTTTGTCTCACCACTCAAAGGTATCAACCCAAAGGTAATAAGCAAACAAGTAAACAATCATACACATAACAAATACAAAGCAATAAACAAGTAGAAAAGATAGGGAAACCCCACTGAGGGGTCCCCAGTGAAGTCGCCATTTCTGTCGCGGTGAAATTTGGATACCAAACTATCGATTAGTTTGAATCTTTAATTCATTTGAAACCGAACTTTGATTTGTCCAAAGGAAGGGATAAAGATCGAAATTTCCACGATGCAATGCAAATGCAAGGTATAAAAGACCTAAGGGTTTATTTCTAAGTATACTCGATAAGATATCGCATCTTATGCCTACATATCCTTAGAGAGTGGAATCAGAGTATTTTGTAGTTCTCCTAAAGGGTTTGAGGAGTTCTTTGACTGTGGTCAAAGTTCCTACGGATTTAGGGTAGTTGATTGATTGATTTTAGGAGAAGAGATGAGTCTTCATTTTAAGGGAGATTTAACCGCCACAAATTGTAGGAAAGTAGTCTTTGCATCGTCTTAAGAGAAGGACTTACGTACTCGAATAGGGACCGACGAGGTACACCTTTATCTCTCTTAAGGCAAAGTTCCTACGATATTGATTGTATTGATGTGGGGTGGAGATTATATCTCGCTTAAGATGATTTGGCATCTTTCTCTGATGTGTTTGAATATTGAACTGAGTTGTTGAATGTTTGAATATTGTATGTTGAGTTGAGTTGTATTTGTTTTTTTTTTTATGTTGTAAAAGATAAGGTCCTTCCTATAGGGTAGGATCTATCCTAGAGATCAACTTGAATGGGATCAAGGATCAAGGGGAATATGATGCAAATGATGTGCACTACACACAAGTGTTGACTCATGTGTAGGTTTTTCCTTTGGACGGATGCAATTGCGAGAATGATAAATTGCGATATAATAAATGCTGAAGAATAAATTGCGGATAAAGTAAACCATACACAAACGCATGAAAGCGCTGAAGTGTGTGAGAGTGAATTGTGTCGTGGATGTGAATGTGCACGATTGATTCGATTGATTTTTTAAGGAGGAAGTCGGAATTGATTTTAAGAAGTTATATTAGTCCGTTTGAATTAATTTGAGGAAATAGTCAATTATGTCTTCAAGAAAAATGTTGATTAATTTGGTGGGATGAATTTTTTTATAAAAAAAGTTGAGTTGATTTTAAAAGGTTAGATACTTACGAGAAAAGTATTTGATTATTATTATTATTTCGAGTGATATTAACTCGAGATTGATTTTAAGAGAAAGTGTTAATTTTTAAATTATGAGTTGATTGGTTGAGGTGAGATGGTTTTATATGTGAAAAAAGGTTAATATTATTTGATTTAAGAAAAGTATTGAATTATTTGATTTGAATAAAAGTTTAAAAGAAGTTTGGTTATGATTTGATTTTAGGGGAAATTAATAATTATTAACAAGATTAAATTAGATAACAAAGAGTTTGTTATAATTTATTTTATTATTAAGAAAAGTGTTTTAAATATGAAATGATTAAATTAAAATATAAATTAGATTATTATAAATTAAGTAGATTTTTCTAAAAGGGCGAGGTTTTAAAAAAAATGTTTTAATATATTACATAAATGGTTTTCATTTATATTATTTTAAAGAATTAATTTAAACATGAAACGATTTATTTTAAAATAAAAATTGGTTATTAGACTAATTAACTTAAAAAATGTTTTTCATTTATATTATTAGAGATCAAAATTCTTGATGAGTTACAAAAAGAAGGTATTTATTATTATTTATTTTTTAGGTTTATCAAATGTTCTAATTTATTTTATTAAAAAAACTGATTATAAGGTTATTAATTATTAACTAATTACAATTAGTTTTTTAAGAAGAGCTTAGGTGGCAGATTAATGGAGTTAACGAGTGATTAGTGGTGTGTTATGTGTGTGTAGTGTGTGTATGGATACAATTAATTGTAATTAGAAGCTAAAGACAAAAATGAAAAAAAGGAAGAACCCTAGCCCCAAATCGCTTCTTTCCGTTCGTCTCTCTACCCATTTCCCTCTCGTTTCGATCGCCTCCTCTTCCACTCTCTCTGCTTCGCCTCTATTTCTTGTTCGTTTTCACCGAGAATTGGGGCGTGGCTGGTGGACTTGCGTGGCGAGAGAGTTGTATTCGTTGAATCTGCGGCGAGATGATGTCTCGTAGTGGCCGGAGATGACTTTGCCGGTTGAGATGAGTCACTTTCTTATTCGAAGCTCCGTTTTTCACTTTAGGGTTTTTTGTGTAGCTTCGGTTTTTGTACGATAGGTTTTTTCGTGTGTCCTTTCTCCTTCTACCATCCTCCTTTTATAGGTCTCAGGATGATAATGTCTTTGAATGAGTTTGATTGCTGTGTTGAATGTTGATTGATGTTTTCCAAATTAGGGTGAATTAGATTTGAAAACATTCCTAATTCGTCTGATTGCCATGATGACTTATCAATCTCTGATTTTGTGATTTAATTGGAATTGAATTTGATTTTTTTTGAACCGAATCTTTATTACCTCTAGTGGATATTCTTCAATGATTCTTGCTGACTCTGAATATGACATGGCAGGTGTAGATAGCAACGGTTTTGGGCCAGAAGAAAATAGTAGCCCAGGAGAATGTTCGCGTCTGGTGCGTCTGGTGTTCCTTTCCATTTTGTTCACCAGGTCATGAATTGAATATCTCTACTTAATGAATATTGTTATAGACCATATCCTGATTGTTTGTTACTTGTGTTCAGTCATTGGAAATGTTGGCGGTGTTGACTTTGTTGTCGTTGCTGAACCACAGGTACAAAGTAGTTCAGCATAGAACCGCCACCAGGTCTCATTCCAGGAATAAGCTGCTGCTGTGGCATATAAAGGAGGTGTAAACCTGGATGACTGAAGTAGTGGCTGGACATCAGAAAAGTTGCTTGAATTATGTTCTAACGTAAGCATTGTTTACACTTTGAGAATTGGTACTAGGAACTTCACTTGGATTGCTTTGTTGCAGGAATACCTGCCGTTGCACCATATTATTCTGGTAGCTAGTCTTCAATTTTTCTTCATAACTCAGGCTTTCTGAACTTGGAAGATTGGACACATTAAGTGTCTTTAATTGATATGCAACAGCTGCAACATCTATGTTACTAAAACCCATGCTAGTTGTGGATCCAAGTGTTGAAGAGTTTGCAGCAGGGGAATGGACATCGACACTTGATGACACCCTAATATCATCTGCACTTGCAGTAGGTTTAGTAGACTCTACTGCAGTATCATGAGGATCCTGAGAAGAATTGGAAGCAGCTTCCAATTCAATTGGTTTATCCACCAGTCCATGACTTATAGAAAGAGACATATTATATACAGGTGACATGGTGCAAGGAAAATCCTCCTGAATTAAATCAACCACATTTTTTTGCTGTGATGCCGATGAAGCTGCATCCTATCTACGCCATACTCCACGTGTATTAACTGATTCGTTTTCATGTGCCTGTTGGTGGGATTTTAATTTTCTTTTTTTCAGGGTGCTTACAGGCTATTCTTCAAGTTACGTGGCGCTTATGTTCGATACTTCAAGGTCTCCGTTTGACGGCGCTTGGAGGTGATTGATGGTAATGAAACTGAACTTTCTAAACTGTCTTTAGGTCTATCAGATTCTGACATCTGGGTACGATAATCTTTTGACACAAGCACGTGTGTTATGATACCAGTAGGCAGAAACCGTCTAGCACCAGTCTGGTGGTCCGAGTCTCGGAATGATAAAATGTAGACAAAGTTGTAATAGAAAAGCTTCTGTGTACTGAAGGCTGAAGTTTTGTTGACCGAGCATAAGTTCGCAAAAGGTATCCCAGTCCATCTACTATCAAGTCCTTTGGAATGCAACCTAGAGTCATGAGTGTGACCTGCTTCAATCCCACCCATAACAACAGAATAATTATCAAGATTGGATTTGTGCAGCTAAACTCTGAGTGGATTATGGTGGTAAGATTTGGCCTTGAAATCTTCCTAAATCTCTTTATCAGTGTCAAACCAATGCTGCTAATCGTATTCATTTAATTTGCAGCTTCAATCGTGCCAGGTATGAAAGGTAGTTTGGGTCGTAAAGCGGGAGTTCGAGGGACATGGGGCTGTCCTTTGTAGCGTATTGATAGGTTCAGGGTCTCTTTTGAATACCAGTCATTGTAACTCTGGATAGTGCTCTAAATATATGCTTCCTTTTGATGAGTTTTTGAGGTTTTCAACGATAAATCAGTATCGACGCTACCCCAAAGATGAGTACTTCTAACTCCCTTTTTCCTTTGATGCCCTCTTTTCTTCTGGTGCTTTGTGATGAGTTGAAGGTGTATGTATGTGAATCTGTTTATATTCTGTGTAAAAACTCTGTTGTGACCATTATTTCGGTTTCCTGCCATGCCTTTCCACCAGTTATGAAAGAGTTCTTCTTCGTTTGTGATGACAATGCTGTTTCAATATGGCCACATTATGTCAAATAGAATACTGATGATTTCTTTTCAGAATGATAACATTGCTTGCTGTTATTAACAGGATGCGACGCTACCGCTGAGTCCGAAGTCTGAATACTATTTCCAGTGGAGAAAACATTGCAGGGCACCAAGTCATTAAATTAGAGGACCAAACAGTGATCTCATTTTCCAATCAGGCTAAAGAGTTTGTGCGTTGGGAATCAACTTTAAGTGGACTTGATGGATGGAGTTCCATGCGGTCCTGTCGAATGATCGAGGCGAAGGCTTCATGAATCTCTTCCTTGTGAGGTACGGTTACATCAGCATATCTTTTGGATAAATCGTGTAATTACGAGGCTCTCGTGGTCATTATTCTAACTGTTGCTTGTCTACAGCGTCTCTGCTCACGAAGCTTGTTACGGGCGGTTCGAGTGCAGTTCGAACGTGACTCTGGTGTAGAAAATGTGAGGAAAATACGCATTATTGTGAGTACGCATCCTGTAGTCCATGAAACATCATACAACTCGGAGGGTGTGACGACGCGACAACCAAAATGCGGATGTACTGAACATAACTTACTTACTTAGTAATGAGCAGAACCTTGGGGTGTATAATCTTGTAATAATAGAGAAAAGAGGTTTCAATGTGTTCTCACATTTATAAACATCAACGCCTTCTTTACTTGACTTACAGGTTATGGCAGGTTTTAGGCAATATTGCAAACCTGTCATAAGCTTCTGCCGAGATTTGAATTTAATTTGAAAACGACATGTTTTTATTTTATGACAAACCCCCTCTTAACATGAAACTCCATTTGGATAAAAGGGACTTAAGCCATGGAAATAAATTGAGCTTCTTGAATTAGTTGCTTTGCAAGTCTTTCACACCTTGTTATAAAAGGGGATTTTACAACTTGATGGTAGCGTCTTAATCAAGTAGAAATAACGTTGTAATGAACTAGCACATCTTAATCTTGCGATAGAGAACCATATATTTTGGTCTTGACTTGAATTTCAAATATTTCACCCAGATTGTAATTTAGGGAATCTCTACTCAATTAAATAGCTCTAAGTCAACCAAACCAAATCACATTTGTTGGAGAAATAAAAGTCTTGAAATCCGAAATAATCCACATGAGGTGTGCCAATTGAAGTTAAAGAGAGGCTCGTCACCATAACGCCACTTGATTAAATTGCAAACGTCGAACTTAAGATCCAAACGAATAATCCTTTAAGTCTTGAGTTCAAATTATTTTGTACCACAAGTGCCTCCGATACCATAAACCCGCGATCTCAATTTCGTAAGAATCTTGTTTTGACAAACCTTCCTTGATAAGGAGACACGCTTGAAAGGGACCAGAATCTTGATTTAAAGGGGACCTACTCATCAGAATCATCCAGAGACGCCTTTAAAGCAAAATAAACCTGCACACGCCCGTTAGTCGCACTTAAGAGTAGAAAAGATAAAAACGTGAGAAAACATATGCGGAGGTGGAGTTTTAGGGTTAAAAATTAGGGTGCAACAATGTGCACGCGTGTGTGGGTTTGCTTGTACACGCGTGTTTGTGTGTGTATGAGTGTGTGCACGCGTGTGATTGTGTGTGTGTGTGTGAGAGTGAGAGTGTGTGTGCACGCCCGTGTGTGTGTGTGTCTGTGCATGCACGTTTGTGTATGTGTGTGCGTGTGTTTATGCGTGCGTGTGCATGTGAGTGTGTATGTGCGTGCACGTATGTGTGTGTAAGTGCGCGTGTGTGTGTGTGTGTGTGTGTGTGTGTGTGCGAGTAGCGTGCGTTAGTGCATGCGTGCGTGCGTTAGTATGTATGTGTGTGTGTAAGCGTGAGCGCGCGCGTGTGCATGCTTGCATGTGTGTGTGTGTCAGTGTGTGCGCGTGCGTGTTTTTGTGTTTGTGTGTCTAAGTGTTAGCGCACGCGCGTGCGTGTGTGTCTGCGCAGGTCTGTGTGTATCTGCGCGTGCGTGCCTGCTTGCATGTGTGTTTGTGTGTGTGTGCGTGCCTGCGTGTTTGTGTGAGTGTTTGCATACCTGCTTGTTTGTGTGTGTGTGCACGCACGCGTATGTGTGTGTGCATGTATGTGTGCGTGTGTATGCGTGTGTTTGTGAGTGTGTGTGTGTGTATGCGTGTGTGTGTGTGTGTGCGTGTGTCTGTGTGCGAGCGTGTGTGCATGCGTAAGTGCGTGGGTGTGTATTTGTGTGTGCATGTGCGTGTGCTTGCGTTCGCGTGTGTGCGTTTACGCGCACACGCGTGTTTTTTGCGCGCGTTTGTCCATGTGTACGTGTGTGTGTGTGCACGCGCGTTTGTGTATACGAGTGTGTGTGTGTGTGTGCGCGCACGTGTATGCGTGTGTGTGTGTGTGTGTGTGTGTATGCCTGTGTGTGTGTGTGTGAGAGAGAGAGAGAGAGAGCGTGAGCATGCGTGTGTGTGTGTGTGTGTGCGTGTGTGCGTGTATGCACGTGCACGTGTGCGTGTGTCTGTGTATATGTGTGTGCACATGTACGCACGTGTGTCTGTGTGTGTGAGAGAGAGAGAGAGTGTGTACGTGTGTGTGTGTGTGTGTGTCTGTGTGTGCGCGTGCGTGCGTGCATGTCTGCTTGCGTGCGCGCGTGTGTGTGTGTGTCTGTATGCGTGTAAGTATATGTGTGGGTGCGTGTGTGCATGTGTGAGTGCGTGTGTGTGTATGTGTGTGTGTGTGTGTGCCCGCACGCGTGTGTGTGTTCTTCTGCACGCGCGCGTGAGCATGTTTGTGTGTTCGCATGTGTGTGCGTGTGTGTGTGTGAGAGAGAGAGAGAGAGTGCGAGAGTGTGCGCACGCATGTATATGTGTGTGTATGGTGTGTGTGTTTGTGTGTGCGCGTGTGTCTGTGTGTCTACACGCGCGCGTGTGTGTACCTGTGAGTGTATGCGTGTGTGTGTGTGTGTGTGTGTGCATGCGTGGGTGCGTGCATGTGTGTGTGTGTGGGTGCGTGCGCATGTGTGTGTGTATGTCTGTGTGTGTTTGTGTGTGTGTATGCGCGTGCGCGTGTGTGTGCTCGTGCCTGTGTGTGTGTGCGCACGTGTGTGCACGCGTGTGTGTATGTGTGTGTGCGTGTGCACGCGCGTGAGTGTTTGTGTGCATGTGTGTGTGTGCGTGTGCGCACGAGCGGCCTGCGTTAGTGCATGCGTGTGTGCAAGTGTGTATGTGTGTTTGTGCGCGAGTGTGTGTGTGCATACGCGCACGTGTGTGTGTGTGTGTGTGTGTGTCAGTGTGTGTGTGCACGTGTGCTTGTGTGTGTGTCTGTATAAGTGTGAGCGCACGCGCGTGTGCGTGTGTGTGTGTCTGTGCAGGTGTGTGTGTGTGTGCACGTGCGTGTGTGCGTGCGTGTTTGTGTATGTCTGTGTGTGCGCGTGTGTGTGTGTGTGCGTGCGTGCGTGTGTGCGTGTGCGCATGTGTGTGTGTGTTAACGTGCACGCGCGTGTTTGTGTGCGTGCGTGCGTGCACGCGTGTGTGTGTGCGAGCACGCGCACGTGTGTTTGTGTGTGTGCGTGCGTCTGCGAGAGTGTGTGAGGACGCGCTCCCGCGCGGGTGTATTTGTGTTTGTGTGCACACGCACATGTGTGTTTGTGTTTGTGCGTGTGTGTACGTGTGTGTGTGTGTGTGTGTGTGTGTGTGTGTGTGTGTGTGTGTGTGTGTGTGTGTGTGTGTGTGTGTGTGTGTGTGCATGTACGTATTGTTGCACCCCAAAATTTGACCAACATTTATTTACCTATCAAGTGTTTGAAGATTGATACCTTCATCAGAAAGTTCAAGAGATCCTCAGAGAAGCTGGTTGAAACCAAGGTTGTGTGCTTCATAGCTTGAGAGTTGTGGGTGCTCTCCAGATGATTCTGAGACTTTGAGAATGAACTTGAAGCTTTGAGAAAGCCTATGAGATGTCTTGAAAGCCATCATGAAGCCCAGAGAGGTCATTGTGCAAGAATTCAGAAGATTCAACCATGAATGGTAGAATTAGGGTTTGACTGGGTCAACCCTAGGTCAACTGAAGATTTGGAGAAGGCTGAGACCTAATCCAAGGGCTATGAGATCATGGAATGATGTATGGATATGTTATAAAGATTATTCCTAGACCAACTCATCATGATTGAGGAGTTTGAGAAGTTTTAAGTCAGGGTTTCTAAGGATTGTCAGTGAAAAAACCCTAGTTTGATCCCTATCTTCCAGACAGTTTTAGCTCAAGATGTGATTGATATCTCATCTTCCCCAAAACATGAATGTTGTAGAGCTTGTTCTTAGATTTAATTTTAGTGGTAGAAGTCCTTGATAGGATGTGCAGAGCTCAAGTTATGGTTTTGACAAATTACAGGTCATCTGAGGTGTGTGAATCTGGGTCCTTGAAAGTCACCCAACTTGCAGACAACTTTTTCCCTAGTAGGATGATTCCTATGATCTCTTGGTCAACATGAATGTTGAAGAGAATCTTATTAGCTTTCTAGAGAGTACTAGAAGTCCTTTATATAATTTGTAGAACTCAACTTATGGTTTGAACAAGACAGGGGTATTTTGGTCATTTGGAAGTTATAGGTCATTTTAAGCAAAGGCCATATCTCCTATTTCCAAGCCTCAAATGAAAAAACTCAAAACATCAAAGTTGTTCAAAATGGCATTTTAAGCCTTTAAAAGTGGTCATGAGTTTTTGGAAAGGCTTGTAGCAAGAATTGATAAGAATGGGTGAAAATGACCTAAAAATGGCTTATAACTTAAATGGATCCAAGTTGGAAATTGGTTTGGGAGATCTATGAATCCAAAATAGGTCATCCAATATGTCATTTTGAATCCAAACGTCATTTTAAAAACAATGGTTTAAATACATTTTTTATTTGAGGTCTTAAAATGGGGGTTACTTTGTAAAGTTCTTTCTTGCATATTAAGGAACCTTTGAGAAACTTCACCAAAGGCAAGGAATTAGCTTGTTTTTCACTCACACCATTTCAATATCTCACAAGGGGAGATTTTGACACAAGATTAAAGGCCTTAAGGCATGAGATGAGATGAGACCATATGTCATTACAAGAGAATTTCCATAACATTCTAGCTCATTCTAGAAGCTCCTAGACTCTTCCATTGATTGTTATATATTGAATAGATCATGCTGAGATCAGGTTGGTGATTATTGGTTAGTGCTAGGGCAAAAGAGAGAGTGAAATGCAATTCCTTCCATTTTTGCAATTCAACACCAATCTGCCATAACTCTCCATTCCAACTCCATTCTTCTATACAAACCTTTTCTTCTGATCACCATGAACACTTGCATACAAGTCTGAAACCCCATCCATGGAAGATTGAGGGTGTGGTGTGAAAATTGCCAAGAATGCAAATTGCACTCAAGATCAAGATACAAGCTTGTAACACCTAATCTTTTGCAAACAGAAAGATCATCATCAATAAAAGAGTAATCATGGAGAGCTTCAAGCCTTGAAAGGGAGTGCAACTGCATCTGCCATCATCAAGCACCAGGTTTGCAAAAGCACCTCCATCTCTTTATTTATGCATCACTAGGCTAGGTGGTTAGTATAGAACTTATCAGAGACCATTAGGGATTGATGCTGGAAGTTTAGAGAGCATTTGGTGAGGTTCGAAAGTTTTACATGCTTGCTTTATGGAACAAGAACTCATTGTATAGTGGAGCTTAATTCAAGATAAATGGCTTAGAGTGATCAGTGATACGTACTGAGCATGATAGTATCAAGAAAATGAAGAAATACGAAGGTTGATGTTTGAGTAATTATGGGAGTTGATGCCATCGGGTTTCCAGTTGTAGGCCATTTCAATGAAAACTAGGACTGTAATTGTGTTAAGCTTGGTGAGTAGATCAATTTAGGGTCTTAAAGAATTAAATTTAGTGCTGTTATGAGTTGATACGAGTAAGAGGGAATTGTACGTGTGAAGCTGCGTTCATGGCATTGCTTGTGCAAACCCTAGAGTGAGAGGTAGAAGATGACCATCGTGCGTTGGATCAAGCCTTGAATGTTGACTGGATTTATGATCTAACGGCCCTCATTCAAACAAGAAATGGAGGGAAACCTCCCAGCTACAACGCAGCGTTTAAATAAAAGAGGAATCTTGGGCCTCAGCGAGCTTTGATACTCACACCCCACCCAGGCGGCCCATCCAATATTGAACTGCAATTATTTGCTAATTGCACCGCAGCTCTAATCTTTTTCTTCTAATTTTTCAATTCATTTTCCTGAAGCAAGTGGGCCTGCGCGCCTTCACTATCTGCACCCCCCATGTTCTCAGCCCAACAACAAATGAACTAGGGCGTTTTGCTGTTCTCACCCCCCAGCCATTTTATTTCAACTTCTTTTATTTTGTTTTTCTTTTATATTTTCTTGTTTGTAAATAAATCATATAAAATCCAAAAATTAATATTTTTCAATTCTTGTTTTTGCATTAGGTCAATAATTTTGTGTAGAAAATTAATAAAAATAAAAATTCCATTTTATTTTTAGTTTAGTATTTTCAGAATATTATTCTTTTAAATAGATTTTTAATATGTTTAGTTTGATACTCAATCTTGTAGAATTTATTTTAGGACCTTCCCTTAATCTTTTGGAGCCATTCTTTTTGGTGTGATTAGATATTGAATCATAGTTTCCCATAGGATTTAATTCATGATTTTTAGATTAAAATTTGATTAGTTTAATTAGGTGAGATTAGAGTAATCATAATTAGGGTTTAGGTTTAGCATAGGTGAAGTAAATCATTTTCTTTGGAGAGTTTTGACTTGATTTTTGGGTATGGGCATATAGGGATGTTATGGGTAGGTGTTGTAGACCCTTGTAAATGATTGTTAGATTTTTCCCCCTCTCTTTAGTATTTTTAGATATTTTCTGAAGTTGACTGATTGTATTGACTGTCTGTGTGTTGTTTGTCTGTCTCTGGGGTTTATCTTTGGGGAATTGTTGTGGGGATTGGTTTGTCTTGAAGACCTTGTTGAAGGAGCATGATGAAGGAGAAGATTGAAGATCAAGACCCAGAGGTTGAGAGGATGTAGCTTGTTCTCTGTTTGTGAGGTTTGAGATCCTGAAGTTTGAGGGAAATCCATTGTACTTTCCTGAGGAAGGCACTATGGATGTCTTTCATTCTTTCTTCTCACCTCTTTCTTAAGTATCCAATGATGTTGGAGCCTTCATGTGAGTTTAGTTTCTCCTGAGGAGGAATGTAAACTGATCATAGTTGTTGAGCCACATGGGATACGATTCCTAAGTGGAAGCCTCCTAGTACTTTCCTGAGGAAGGTCCTATGGGTCTATTCACTTAGTTCCCTTAGTTCATATAGGCTTTCGTAAGTATCCAATGATGTTGGAGCCTTCATGTGAGTTTAGTTTCTCCTGAGGAGGAATGTAAACTGATCACATTTGTTGAGCCACATGGGATACGATTCCTAAGTGGAAGCCTCCTAGTACTTTCCTGAGGAAGGTCCTATGGGTCTATTCACTTAGTTCCCTTAGTTCATGTAGGATTTCTTAAGTATCCAATGATGTTGGAGCCTTCATGTGAGTTTAATTTCTCCTGAGGAGGAATGTAAACTGATCACAGTTGTTGAGCCACATAGGATATGATTCCTGAGTATAAGCCTCCTAGTGCTTTCCTGAGGAGGGCACTATGAGTCTGCCTACTTAGCTCCCTTTCTTTGGTAAGCTTGTTTTGAAGCTTGAAGAATGGGATTGAGTCTCTTGTTTAGGTTTTTGCTTTAGGGCTTTGCTTAGGTTTGATTAGAGTTCTGTTTTAGGATTAGGGAGAGTTTAGATGTATAATTTCTTTCTCAAGCATGTGGTTTGTTTGCCTAATGGCACTTCATTTCTTTTATCTGTATGACTGCAGTTTACTGTTTATTGCTTGATAGCATGTTGTTTATTTTTCAGTATGATTACTGTTATTTCATGACTGGCTTGAGGTTGAGATGAGCTTGTGGAGGCTGAAGCCCCACACACATTTCCTCCCTCACTTGCATTGCATGCATTTTACTGTTAAGCTGATGCTTTGTCTGTTTCGGTGTATCATTGACATGATCCCTTAGGACTCTCATTTCCTTTGATAAGGATTTGATGATAGACTTTTAGGTTGAAACCTATGCATGACAACTTCTAGGAGTTCCCTGTTCAAACCTCAACCATAGGATGAATCCATGGCATGATAACAGTAGGACTTGATAGTCTCCCTCCTAGCTGGGCCTGTTCTCTTCTCATCTCAAAATAGTTTAAGATACAGTAATCATGAATGATTTCTTTCGTACGTTACGAGCCTTAAGCTATCTGAGAAAGGATTGTGGGAGAGCTTCTTTCCCATAGTCTGGATGTTTAGTATGGTACCCTTTGGGTGACACGCGACGCATTCACTCTCAGGTCATAGTCTCTAGTGTGGTTGAAATCGCAAACACAATAAAAAACACTTCTTTCGTAAAAAAATAGGAAATAAACCGTGGTTTCCCGAACTACGTGAGCTCTGATCTCTCATACCTGTTGAGAGTACGTAGGCACAATACTGATGTATTGGCGAGCTACCTTCCCCCATAATCCTTCGTAGGCCGAACTACGTTGACTCTGATTTCTCATTCTCTGATGAGAATACGTAGGCATAAAGTGCGACGCTTTGCCGAGTCATTTTTTCTTTTCTTTTTCAGCCAGCCTTGATAGGTAGATAGAATAAAACCAACCCGTCCAAGTAAACAAACAAGCGTGGATCCCATCGAGTACGATGGACGTGAGGGGTGCTAATACCTTCCCCTTGCGTAACCGACTCCCGAACCCAGACAATGGTTGCGATGACCTTGTCTTACCCTTACTCGTCAGGTTTTTCCGATCGTTTCCTTTCCCGCTCTGAGGGATAAATAACGAAAGGTGGCGACTCTTCTGTCATGCCGGCACCTTATTTTCGCGCAAGCGACAGCTGGCGACTCTGCTGGGGACATACGAGCTCAGAATCTCTGGTTCTCCGGTTCCCTATAAGAGTCAATCCTAGCGCATGTATGTTTGCTTGTTGGGTTGCATTTATTTATCGCATTTTTACTTCTCGCATTTTATTTCCAGTTTGATATGATTATCTGTGCTGCTGTGGGAGAGGGATGTTACTATGAGTGAGAAGCCGGACCTGGGCTTGAGTATACACCTAGACATAGTTGCGGAGAGTAGTAGACGAACCTGTCTGCTGAGCAGGCACAGTTCCCTACGAAATCTGCGCTCAGACGAGGTTCTCGCAGAGGTGCTCCTTTCCGGTCCTGAGGATCTGAGGGGAGTCCAGACGTGAGGATTGTCGACTCTGGGGACCGATCATTTGGAAGTCAGCTAAGTGAGGCCTCTTCATGACTTGATGATGCCACTCCTTCTGGGAATCGTATCGTCACTCATGAAAGTCTGTGACGCTGATGACCGCATAGGATGTCGTACCTTTGTCCGTGGATTAGGTCCATACCTGTGAGTGGGATTGGGTTTATTGCAGGAAACTTAGACCTTCAGAATACCTGGTTTTCTTGACAGTGGATCAGTTATGTTGGTACCAAGGTTCTCAGTTGCAGATTTGTCTGTTCTTGATAGAGCAGGTTTTTGATCAGAGGATTTTGTCATCAGGTGTATGTCTGTTCTTGATAGAGCAGGTTTTGATCAGAGTATTGTCATCACTGGTTTGTTCCGGATAGAGCAGATTTTGGGGTCTGAAGATCTCATCAGCAGATGTTGTTTGTTCTTGATAGGGCAGATTTTGAGTGGGGTCTGAAGATCTCATCTGCAGATGTATGTTTGTTCTTGATAGGGCAGATTTTTGATTTGGGGTCTGAAGACTTCATCAGCAGATATTTCTTGATCACACATCTGGGATCCTTATTATCAGACATTTGTTCTCGACAAAGCAGAATTTTGGTCTTATATATATGGTCCTATCCGAAGGTCGTTCTTAGCAGATCAGATTAGTGGTCTTGCACCGGGGTTTTCTTCTCATCAGTGATTATTGACCCCGAATCTCCACAGCAGTTACCCGGATACATTATTGCATGACTGCATTTTGCATTAGTTCGCATATTCATGTTTGCATTCCATTAGCATGTGTCTGTGCTGCAGGCGCATTTCGTACCCTGATTCTGGTGTCCCGAGCAATATGAGATATTTTCTTCCATGAATGGATCCAGTCTTATCACTGCATTGACACTATGTTGGCACGTTGACACCAGAATTAGGGGTGATCTCCTAAACGTACAGACACCCATGGCATTAGCATAATTCATCTTGCATGACAGAAGTCGGGGCTTGTCTTCTAATCCTTGTGTTTGCAGGTTTGACTCAGAATCGAGCAACCCAAACTGATGGAGCAGGTACACGCTGAGTTGGGGAAAATCCAAAGCCAGTTGGGGCAGGTCATGAATGACGTGCAAGTAGTGCGCTTGGATCAGCAAGTACTCAGAGAAGAGAATCAGCAGCTGCAGAATCAGTTGAGCTTCCTCATGGGAGTGGTGAGAAGTATGCTAAAAAAGGAGAGTGGTCAAGCACCCAAGGTGGAGTCCAAAGTGCTTCCTCCGTTACCGTCAGTGCCACCTGTGCTGAAGCCAATTGGACCTTATAGATCCTCTACACAGCATGAAGCTCGAGGCCTGTCTTGCCAGCAGCCGCGCCAGGCATCTCATAATAACCCTGAAGGTCATAATCAAAAGAAGAAGCTACTAGACAGAGCTGTGGACCCAATACCTGTGAGTTATGCCCAGCTGTTGCCACTGTTGGTTTAGAACCGTGTTCTCAAGCTTCGGACCTCGGATCCACCAGGTGACGTGTCACCAGACGTTGATCTCAACACACATTGTGATTTCCACTCAGGAGCACCGGGGCATCATGTTGAAACATGTAAGGCTCTCAAGAATAAGATTCAAGACCTTATTGACTCAAGGACAATTAGGCTTGTGCCGGGCGGCATGAGAGCATCGGGAAAGTTTATCCCCTACCCTGCAGAAGAAGGGAATGATTCCACTCCTTTTCCTGAAGCTGAGAAAGATCTTGGATATGTCTCGCGACCTTTGGTAACTGAATCGCCTCGCTCGCAGTTTCTACCTGGATCAAGTTCAAGGACGCAAGCGCCTAAACAAGGGACCATTGCCACTCAGAAACGACGACCTCTTGCTCCTTGGCAGAAAGAATACCAGCACCAGGATCAAAAGAGGCCTCGCAACCACTTGGAACGAAGGAATGCTTCTTTCCATCCAGTGCCTGTGCCGTATAGTCAGATTCTTCCACAGTTGATTCAGAATTCTTTGGTGGAACCGAAAGCTCTCAAGCCCGTGCCAGAGCCTTACCCTCCAGGGTACAATCCTCATGCTCAGTGTGGTTACCATGGTGGATCTCCGGGGCATTCAACTGAAGATTGCAAGGCTTTTCAGACGAAAGTGCAACAATTGATCGACAAAGGGTGTATTTCCTTTCCAGACGGAGTTTTGGTTGTACGTGACGACCTCTCAGCTGTTTGAGCTCGCAGATTCAGAGGGTTATTTCCAGAAGCCACTGATCTAGACAGGCAGACGTCCTCAGCATTGGCAGTCCTCGGACTTTTTACCATTTGCATTTGTAGTTTCTTTTCTGTTAGTTACTACTTGCTGTTAAACATTGTATGTTTCGAATGGTAATATTAATAAAGTGACTATGCATTTTTTCTGAATTAGTTATGTCGTTGTCACTCATTTACTGCATTGCACTGACACTTACATTTTATTTACTCCACTTTCTTACTATGATTAGCAATGAGTGGAGGGAGGATGATGAAACTGAGTACTCATAGCCGATGATCGTATTGCTTTCAGATAAAACCTTGCCGATGACGTACAAGGCATTGTTTCGAATCCCCTAAACACCGGAGAGATAAGGAAGAGAATCCCTTGTTAACCACTTCGAGCCGAGAAGTAGGAGTTCTTTCGGACTTTTTAACCCTCACATCTTAACCCGGGGCAGGGTAGTTGTCAGTCAGCTTGATCGAGTGTTCAAGTCTTGTAGAGGAGTGTTGTTCTTCGAGGACCAATCACATCATATTCCTCTCCAGAGGTCGTACCTCATCAACCACAACGGTTAAACCTCACCAATCAGGAGTGAGACAGTTACAAGCCTCTCGGATAAATCCAGACAGCCAGTGTCGCACGACTTGTTCCAAAAGAAAAAAAGGAATAAGAAAGCCCGCTAAGTAAAAAAGAAAAGCTAGAAAGCAAATACTTAGGCAAAAATCAGGGCATCCCGCTGGACTTCAAAAGAAAAATCGAAAAGAACTCAAAAGGAGTCAGTCCAGGAAAAAATTAGGGAATCAAAAGAATGAAAAAGAAAGGATTATAAAAAAGAAAAATCCTCGAACAAGGACAAAGTCGTATAGATACAGACACCGAAAACAAAAAAGGAGTAACTGTCACTCCGAAGCACCTTGTGAATTCTTTAACCAGTTGTTCCCAATGTTCAACACACCTCTCGAAGAGGCGAGCGCTCGAGCTAAGTTAACTGAACTTTAGGATCAGAGAACATCACGTAGAAGGGGTGGGTACAAATCATAATTTGAGCCAAATGTCCTTTGTTTCACGAACCGTGAACTCGACCACGATACAACCCTTAAAAGACCTAATTGAGGCAGGGTTTATTCTGAAAGCGCATTACGATAAGGTTGAGTAACCTGACTCCTGCATGATTTACTAATCATATCCTTATTGTATTTTTCACTGATCACATCAGCACTACGTTTGAACTCTTTGGTTCATTCGTCACTCACTAGCATGACACGTAAATGAGTGACAATACAGCATTTTTTCGAAATTTGCATGAACACTGCATTAAAATTACCATTCGTGAATAAACAATTTTAATTGCAGGTTAGTAGCTGATACAAAGGAACTTCAACAGGGAATAGTCAATCAGGACTGAATCGTCAGAGGTCTGGATCAGAATGGTGTGCTGTGAAACCCTGTGAATCTGGGGCATTGACTTCCAGTAAATTTGGAATCAGTTTGTCTGAGGACAAGTCCCGGAGCATCAGTTGATTATGGGGCAGTTTATGCAAGAAGCGGTTGGTCGAAAGTGAATCTTCTCGAGACCCAATCAGGTGCAGTTATCCAGAATTCTTGCGATTTGAGGGCAGATCCCTCCAGTGTTCAATCAGAGCATGTTGAGTCGCTCATCGCTCGTTCAGGGGCAAATTACTTCAGAGATATTGAAGCCAACCATGCTGAGAGTTGATTAGTGGAGGATGAATCCTTCCGTTGTACATATGTTGAGGCAAGCCATCTGAGGATTGTCTTGCTGCCAGTTGTTTTCGGTTCAGAATGAATTATCCCCAAAGGTCGGATTGGGGCAAGTTGAATTGTACTGGGGAAAATCGTTCAAATGAGTTTATTCTCCCTAGCAAGAATTGAGTATCGGGGAATCGTGTCATTACCCTTCCAAAACCTGAACCTTCTGAAGAAGCCTTGCGGTCATTGGATTGTTATCCTACGGCCTAACCTGTTACTCGGTTCCATGATTGGTAGCCTGTATTCCCTGTGTTGACGTTGATTGAACCAGGATTGTTTCTCAGCAGAGATGTACGATTTGAGGATGTTCCCCCTGTACAGCTCGAGACTGCAGCAAATTGAGATGGCGTTTATCCCTTATCAGATTAGGGTCAAGATTACCCTCAGCAGACCAGGATTGATATCCCCGAAGCAGGGCAAGTCCTCCTTCTCCAACAGAGTTCAGTAGTCTCTCCTCCGCAGAGTCTGAATGCGAGGCCGTGAGCATTGATATATCTCCCCAGGCAGAGATGATTCTTTTCCCCAAGCAGACGCGTCCCGAAGGGTTGTCATCTTCTCAGATGGGTCAAGCACCGAAGAATGGTGTCTTCTATCCGTCCCCCAGCACCGGGTCACAAGTGCAGATTTCATAGAAATGTTCGGGTGCCGAAGCTCGTGTTTTCCCCAGTAGAGTGTTGGAACAGCTGATGTTGTATTCCCCTGCAGAGTTGTACTTTCCCCCGAAGTCAGATGATTCTTTCTTCCCTAGCGAAGTTGAAATTCCTCATCAGAGTCGTACTCTCCCGTTGAGGTAGAATAATTTCTCTCTCCCCGGCTGAGTCCGCAAACCCCCAAGAGAGCCGAATCCTTGAAAGCAGTTGGGACCTTGAGTGGATGTTCCCTAGCAGATGTTGAGCAGCTGATGCTGTATTTCCCCCAGAGTTGTACTCTTTCCAGCGAAGCAGAATGGTTTCTCCTTCCTCAGCCGAGTTTGCAGATGTCCAAGAGAGTCGAGTCCTTGGAAGTCGATCAGACCATGTCTAGTTGTTTCCCCATAGAGTTATCATCCCCAGAAGAGTAGCCGATACGGCCACGCAGTTTATTCTCGCGATTGATATCAGCAGGTCCAGGTTCTCGTAGAGCTTCGTTCCCCTGCAGCAGTCAACTGAAGTTGTTTTCCCTGCAGCAGTCAACCGGAGATCATTTCCCCAGACAGAGTCCAATTGATATTGGCATGTCCACGTTCTCCTCAGCAGGATGATTCCTCTATCTGAGTAGTTCTTTCTCCTTGACAGGAGGGCCCCCCCGGCATTTATTTTGCTGATGGGATCGCATCATTGTGCATGATTGCATAGCATTTAGCATAAACGCATGGCATTTCCACCGTGTGGGGCATGACGCCGAAGCATATGCATCATAAACATGATCTAGGTTATCATCATTCTTGTTTTACAGGTGTGCCACCGAAGGATCAGTTGCTCAGGATGATTCCCGACATTCTCCCCAACAAAGTCTTCAGTTCAAGATGATTCTTGAAATCCGCAGCAGGGCCGTTTGCTCAAGATGATTTTTGAGATCCCCAGCAAGAGCTGTCCAGGAAGATTCCTGGAATCCCCAGCAGAATAAAGGCTCCAGAATGGTTATCGGTTCAGGATGATTCTTGAAGGTGTCCGACGGAGTTGTTTGTTCAAGATGATTCTTGAAGTCCTTAGCAGTGTGATATGTTTGCTCCAACAGTGATGTCTAATCTGAAGATTGACTTCGTAAACGCCTGAAGGCGATATCAGAAGGTTCCTGTGGATTCAGATTTCCTTGTTGATGAATCAACGTTTGTCTGAAGACAAGGTTCAAAAGTTTGTAGGTGATCCATGTTGGCCTGAAGACCAAGTCAGTTGTCCTGAGGTGATGATTGATTGCGATCAAGCGAATAGTGTTTCTTCTGACTGAAGTCGAAGATGTTTCTCCAGCTGAAGCGGAGTTTGCCTGAAGGCAAAGTGTTTGAATCCCTGTAGAGTCATGAATGGCTCAGGATACCACTTCTCTGACTGAAGTCACAGATTTCCCAAGCTGAAGCGAAGGTGCCTGAAGGCAAGGTTATCCCCAAAGTCATGAATGACTTAGGATTCATTTTTCGGACTGAAGGCCGAAGTATATCCCTGACTGAAGTCACAAATGCTCTATAGCAGAGGCGGAGTTTCCTGAAGGCAGATCCATGTATCCTTGAAGGCCAAGGATCATTTTCTTCAGACTGAAGTCGAAGATACCTCCTGCAGAGTTGCCGACGTGCAAAATTTACATCCTTGAAGGCCAAGGATGCTTATCTTCAGAAATACTTGAAGATCTTTTCTAGCTGAAGCTGGAATCGCCGACGGGCAAGGTTTATATCCTTGGAGGTCAAGGATCCCATCTTCAGGAGTACTTGAAGATCTGTTCTAGCTGAAGCTGGAAGTGGCCGGGGGCCAGGGTTTCATATATCTTTGATGTTGAAGTTCTACGGTGGGCTCAGTATGCGGTAGTATTTGGATGTTCGTTATGGTTCTGAGGGAGAACCCCAGATCAGAGTATGCTCGGTTAAGTCTCTCGTTCCTAGCGGAGCAGTTTCAAATACGCAAGTGTACCTTTTGTTCCATTTACCAGGGGTGAACCCCAGGTCAGAGTTGTTCAGTGTTGTATTTTCTCCAGCGGCGATACGGGGTATTGTGATTGTTCGATGGCGATATCAGATTTAGTCTTCCAGCGGCGATGTTAGGTATTTTGATTGTCTGACGGTGATGTCAGATGGTTTAGTCTTCCGGCGGCGATGTTGGGTGTTGTGGTTGTCTAAAGGCAATATCAGAAGAAGTTAATGTGGATAACTGACGGCGATATCAGATCAGTATTTCTCCAGCTAGTTGTCGTGCATCTAGTATTGCAGTGTTCGAAGGTTTGTCCCCCGCAGAGTATCTTGTGCTCGTGCAGTTGGCAAATTTTCGGGTTTACCGGTATTCAACCGTCTCGCACCTTGATTGGCTGAGAGCCGTCCGCTTCTCACCCAGTCAGGTTCAAGCCGTTTGAATAGGGGCAGCTGTTGCACCCCAAAATTTGACCAACATTTATTTACCCATCAAGTGTTTGAAGATTGACACTTCATCAGAAAGTTCAAGAGATCCTCAGAGAAGCTGGTTGAAACCAAGGTTGTGTGCTTCATAGCTTGAGAGTTGTGGGTGCTCCCCAGATGATTCTGAGACTTTGAGAATGAACTTGAAGCTTTGAGAAAGCCTATGAGATGTCTTGAAAGCCATCATGAAGCCCAGAGAGGTCATTGTGCAAGAATTCAGAAGATTCAACCATGAATGGTAGAATTAGGGTTTGACTGGGTCAACCCTAGGTCAACTAAAGATTTGGAGAAGGCTGAGACCTAATCCAAGGGCCATGAGATCATGGAATGATGTATGGAGATGTTATAAAGATGATTCCTAGACCAACTCATCATGATTGAGGAGTTTGAGAAGTTTTAAGTCAGGGTTTCTAAGGATTGTTAGTGAAAAAACCCTAGTTTGATCCCTATCTTCCAGGCAGTTTTAGCTCAAGATCTGATTGATATCTCATCTTCCCCACAACATGAATGTTGTAGAGATTGTTCTTAGCTTTAATTTGAGTGGTAGAAGTCCTTGATAGGATGTGCAGAGCTCAAGTTATGGTTTTGACAAATTACAGGTCATCTGAGGTGTGTGAATCTGGGTCCTTGAAAGTCACCCAACTTGCAGACAACTTTTGCCCTAGTAGGATGATTCCTATGATCTCTTGGTCAACATGAATATTGAAGAGAATCTTCTTAGATTTCTATAGAGTACTAGAAGTCCTTGATAGGATTTGTAGAACTCAACTTATGGTTTGAACAAGACAGGGGTATTTTGGTCATTTGGAAGTTATAGGTCATTTTAAGCAAAGGCCATATCTCCTATTTCCAAGCCTCAAATGAAAAAACTCAAAACATCAAAGTTGTTCAAAATGGCATTTTAAGCCTAGAAAAGTGGTAATGAGTTGTTGTAAAGGCTTGTATCAAGAATTGATAAGAATGGGTGAAAATGACCTAAAAATGGCTTATAACTTAAATGGATCCAAGTTGGAAATTGGTTTGGGAGATCTATGAATCCAAAATAGGTCATCCAATATGTCATTTTGAATCCAAACATCATTTTAAAAACAATGGTTTAAATACATTTTTGATTTGAGGTCTTAAAATGGGGGTTACTTTGTAAAGTTCTTTCTTGCATATTAAGGAACCTTTGAGAAACTTCACCAAAGGCAAGGAATTAGCTTGTTTTTCACTCACACCATTTCAATATCTCACAAGGGGAGATTTTGACACAAGATTAAAGGCCTTAAGGCATGAGATGAGATGAGACCATATGTCATTACAAGAGAATTTCCATAACATTCTAGCTCATTCTAGAAGCTCCTAGACTCTTCCATTGATTGTTATATATTGAATAGATCATGCTGAGATCAGGTTGGTGATTATTGGTTAGTGCTAGGGCAAAAGAGAGAGTGAAATGCAATTCCTTCCATTTTTGCAATTCAACATCAATCTGCCATAACTCTCCATTCCAACTTCATTCTTCTACACAAACCTTTTCTTCTGATCACCATGAACACTTGCATACAAGTCTGAAACCCCATCCATGGAAGATTGAGGGTGTGGTGTGAAAATTGCCAAGAATGCAAATTGCACTCAAGATCAAGATACAAGCTTGTAACACCTAATCTTTTGCAAACAGAAAGATCATCATCAATAAAAGAGTAATCATGGAGAGCTTCAAGCCTTGAAAGGGAGTGCAACTGCATCTGCCATCATCAAGCACCAGGTTTGCAAAAGCACCTCCATCTCTTTATTTATGCATCACTAGGCTAGGTGGTTAGTATAGAACTTATCAGAGACCATTAGGGATTGATGCTGGAAGTTTAGAGAGCATTTGGTGAGGTTCAAAAGTTTGACATGCTTGCTTTATGGAACAAGAACTCATTGTATAGTGGAGCTTAATTCAAGATAAATGGCTTAGAGTGATCAGTGATACGTACTGAGCATGATAGTATCAAGAAAATGAAGAAACACGAAGGTTGATGTTTGAGTAATTATGGGAGTTGATGCCATCGGGTTTCCAGTTGTAGGCCATTTCAATGAAAACTAGGACTGTAGTTGTGTTAAGCTTGGTGAGTAGATCAATTTAGGGTCTTAAAGAATTAAATTTGGTGCTGTTATGAGTTGATACGAGTAAGAGGGAATTGTACGTGTGAATCTGCGTTCATGGCATTGCTTGTGCAAACCCTAGAGTGAGAGGTAGAAGATGACCATCGTGCGTTGGATCAAGCCTTGAATGTTGACTGGATTTATGATCTAACGGCCCTCATTCAAACAAGAAACGGAGGGAAACCTCCCAGCTGCAACGCAGCTTTTAAATAAAAGAGGAATCTTGGGCCTCAGCGAGCTTTGATACTCACACCCCACCCAGGCGGCCCATCCAATATTGAACTGCAATTATTTGCTAATTGCACCGCAGCTCTAATCTTTTTCTTCTAATTTTTCAATTCATTTTTCTGAAGCAAGTGGGCCTGCGCGCCTTCACTATCTGCACCCCCCATGTTCTCAGCCCAACAACAAATGAACTAGGGCGCTTTGCTGTTCTCACCCCCCAGCCATTTTATTTCAACTTCTTTTATTTTGTTTTTCTTTTATATTTTCTTGTTTGTAAATAAATCATATAAAATCCAAAAATTAATATTTTTCAATTCTTGTTTTTGCATTAGGTCAATAATTTTGTGTAGAAAATTAATAAAAATAAAAATTCCATTTTATTTTTAGTTTAGCATTTTCAGAATATTATTCTTTTAAATAGCTTTTTAATATGTTTAGTTTGATACTCAATCTTGTAGAATTTATTTTAGGACCTTCCCTTAATCTTTTAGAGCCATTCTTTTTGGTGTGATTAGATATTGAATCATAGTTTCCCATAGGATTTAATTCATGATTTTTAGATTAAAATTTGATTAGTTTAATTAGGTGAGATTAGAGTAATCATAATTAGGGTTTAGGTTTAGCATAGGTGAAGTAAATCATTTTCTTTGGAGAGTTTTGACTTGATTTTTGGGTATGGGCATATAGGGATGTTATGGGTAGGTGTTGTAGACCCTTGTAAATGATTGTTAGATTTTTCCCCCTCTCTTTAGTATTTTTAGATATTTTCTGAAGTTGACTGATTGTATTGACTGTCTGTGTGTTGTTTGTCTGTCTCTGGGGTTTATCTTTGGGGAATTGTTGTGGGGCTTGGTTTGTCTTGAAGACCTTGTTGAAGGAGCATGATGAAGGAGAAGATTGAAGATCAAGACCCAGAGGTTGAGAGGATGTAGCTTGTTCTCTGTTTGTGAGGTTTGAGATCCTGAAGTTTGAGGGAAATCCATGGTACTTTCCTGAGGAAGGCACTATGGATGTCTTTCATTCTTTCTTCTCACCTCTTTCTTAAGTATCCAATGATGTTGGAGCCTTCATGTGAGTTTAGTTTCTCCTGAGGAGGAATGTAAACTGATCACAGTTGTTGAGCCACATGGGATACGATTCCTAAGTGGAAGCCTCCTAGTACTTTCCTGAGGAAGGTCCTATGGGTCTATTCACTTAGTTCCCTTAGTTCATATAGGCTTTCGTAAGTATCCAATGATGTTGGAGCCTTCATGTGAGTTTAGTTTCTCCTGAGGAGGAATGTAAACTGATCACATTTGTTGAGCCACATGGGATACGATTCCTAAGTGGAAGCCTCCTAGTACTTTCCTGAGGAAGGTCCTATGGGTCTATTCACTTAGTTCCCTTAGTTCATGTAGGATTTCTTAAGTATCCAATGATGTTGGAGCCTTCATGTGAGTTTAATTTCTCCTGAGGAGGAATGTAAACTGATCACAGTTGTTGAGCCACATAGGATATGATTCCTGAGTATAAGCCTCCTAGTGCTTTCCTGAGGAGGGCACTATGAGTCTGCCTACTTAGCTCCCTTTCTTTGGTAAGCTTGTTTTGAAGCTTGAAGACTGGGATTGAGTCTCTTGTTTAGGGTTTTGCTTTAGGGCTTTGCTTAGGTTTGATTAGAGTTCTGTTTTAGGATTAGGGAGAGTTTAGATGTATAATTTCTTTCTCAAGCATGTGGTTTGTTTGCCTAATGGCACTTCATTTCTTTTATCTGTATGACTGCAGTTTACTGTTTATTGCTTGATAGCATGTTGTTTATTTTTCAGTATGATTACTGTTATTTCATGACTGGCTTGAGGTTGAGATGAGCTTGTGGAGGCTGAAGCCCCACACACATTTCCTCCCTCACTTGCATTGCATGCATTTTACTGTTAAGCTGATGCTTTGTCTGTTTCGGTGTATCATTGACATGATCCCTTAGGACTCTCATTTCCTTTGATAAGGATTTGATGATAGACTTTTAGGTTGAAACCTATGCATGACAACTTCTAGGAGTTCCCTGTTCAAACCTCAACCATAGGATGAATCCATGGCATGATAACAGTAGGACTTGATAGTCTCCCTCCTAGTTGGGCCTATTCTCTTCTCATCTCAAAATAGTTTAAGATACAGTAATCATGAATGATTTCTTTCGTACGTTACGAGCCTTAAGCTATCTGAGAAAGGATTGTGGGAGAGCTTCTTTCCCATAGTCTGGATGTTTAGTATGGTACCCTTTGGGTGACACGCGACGCATTCACTCTCAGGTCATAGTCTCTAGTGTGGTTGAAATCGCAAACACAATAAAAAACACTTCTTTCGTAAAAAAATAGGAAATAAACCGTGGTTTCCCGAACTACGTGAGCTCTTGTCTCTCATACCTGTTGAGAGTACGTAGGCACAATACTGATGTATTGGCGAGCTACCTTCCCCCATAATCCTTCGTAGGCCGAACTACGTTGACTCTGATTTCTCATTCTCTGATGAGAATACGTAGGCATAAAGTGCGACGCTTTGCCGAGTCATTTTTTCTTTTCTTTTTCAGCCAGCCTTGATAGGTAGATAGAATAAAACCAACCCGTCCAAGTAAACAAACTGTTGGTGTAAGCCCTAGAGGCCAATACTTTTGGTACTTGTATCGGATTATTCGTTTAATAATAAAAGGCATTTCTTTATTATGTTTGTCTTTCAAAATAATAAAGTCCCTAGAATAGTTAGTCTGTTTAATGAAATGTTAAGTGTGACTTAATCATGAGATCACATTAAACATAAAGACATTATTCTTAAAATATCCGTAGTCAAGCTTTATTGCAAAGTGGGATAACATTAAAAGCATTGAGACTATTATGAAGATAGACTGATGATCACATCTCATGGATCATGGATAAAGAGTTATCAAGTCTTGACATAGGTATAAATATTAGGAGTAATATTTATACCGGATTGACCCGCTATGAGAATACTACATAGTATGTTATGCAAAGTGTCATAAGTTATTCTCATGGTGATAATGGTGTATTACCACCCTTCGACCTGAAACCACTATGGACCCTAGATGTAGAGTCGGGTGCTTTATTGCTGATCAAACATTATTCGTAACTGGATGATCATAAAGACAGTTGATGGGCACTCCACGAAGCATGCTGAGGGACATGAGTGTCCTAGATGGAATTTGCCAATCCTGCATAACAGGAGAAATGTCTAAGGGCCCAATGTTGAACTGGACAAGGATGACACAGTGTATGCCTTGTGTTCAATATAGACATAGGGGCAAAAGGGTAATTGTACAAACATATATTATCACGAAAAAGGTTTTTGTCAGATCACATGACATTTTCGTGACTTGGGTAGCAGTGATGTGTTGCTAGATACCGCTTACTGTTTATTATGTTAAATATATAATTTAATATAATTACCAACGTTACGAAATCCTACAGGGTCACACACATAAGGACAGTTTGATGAGAGATAGAGAAATCAAAAGGAACACCGTAAGGTACGGTGCACTTAAGTGAAAAATAGAAATTCGGATAATATAATAATAATTATTGTTATTTTATAATGGTTATAAAATAATAATAAAATAAATATATTTATTATAATAATAGTTATTATAATAATATATAATATTATTATGGATCATGTGAATTGGGTTTTAGCCCTCAGCCCACAAGAGAGTCTATAAAAGGAACCCTTGTGATGAAGCTTTCACTTGATGCAATTTCGTTTTTGATTCTCTTTTCTCACTCAAATAATTCCGTTCGTAAGCAGCTAGCACTGTGACCGGAAGCTGTTCGTGTGGACTGAGTAGAGGCGTTGCACTTCATCAACGCTTGTGATCGCTGCATCAAAGATCTGAATCGCCACAAAGAGGTAACGATTCTATCACTGACCATGCTCATTCGTAAGGATCACTAAAGGAAAATTTTTGTTTTCCGCTGCGTTTAGATCGCAATTTTCCTTCACAAACAAGCATGGATCCCATCGAGTACGATGGACGTGAGGGGTGCTAATACCCTCCCCTTGCGTAACCGACTCCCGAACCCAGACAATGGTTGCGATGACCTTGTCTTACCCTTACTCGTCAGGTTTTTACGATCGTTTCCTTTCCCGCTCTGACGGATAAATAACGAAAGGTGGCGACTCTTCTGTCATGCCGACACCTTATTTTCGCGCAAGCGACAGCTGCGACTCTGCTGGGGACATACGAGCTCAGAATCTCTGGTTCTCCGGTTCCCTATAAGAGTCAATCCTAGCGCATGTATGTTTGCTTGTTGGGTTGCATTTATTTATCGCATTTTTACTTCTCGCATTTTATTTCCAGTTTGATATGATTATATGTGCTGCTGTGGGAGAGGGATGTTACTATGAGTGAGAAGCCGGACCTGGGCTTGAGTATACACCTAGACATAGT
>OZ012739.1:395517836-395540336 GCA_963859935.3 Lathyrus sativus | reverse complement strand
GCGTGGATGCGTGTGTGTGTATCTGTGCGCACGCGTGTTCGTGTATGTGTGTGTGAGTGTGTGAGTGTGGGTGCGCACGTGTGTGTGTGTGAGTGAACGTGTAACACCCCACTTCCCGTATTAAATAAAATATAAATATTATAATAATAATCAGAGTTTTCACCAAAAAGTGGGATATCACATCTCCAAATTTTATAAAAATACTTTATTCATTCTTTTCAAAATAATACAGCGGAATTTGTTTCATAAAGTAAAATACATCAAAACATGATACGTCACAGGATTTCAACACGTTTGACATAAAACAATTACAACACCCATATCCCGTGCTACGTATCAGAGCATCCTAGACTCGACAATCACACCAATATCCAAGCTAGCTAAGCACCTGGATTATCTGTACTTCCGAAGAAGCACATACCACAACAACAACAAAGGGGTGAGAAATAATGATCAGAATATAATGGTAATGTAATACATGTAAATAAGGTATTAAAACACACCAACACACCAATATTCACCCCCAACAACTCCATATGACGAACCTACTGTTCAAATTACAATATAACATATTATAATGCAAATATGCAACTCAACACCATGCATGCGGTACCGACTCATTGGTTCATTCAATCGAACCTGGATAGATCACTTACGCTCCTCCTGAGACATGATTTATCCCCCACCATTCTCCACAAAGGAGTACGGATGAATCACTTACGCTCCTCCTGAGACATGATTCATCCCACCAAAACACCATGATATGCACACACCAATGCATAACTAATATATTTAGGCACTCAACGTGCACACGATCCTCCTGATCATATCATCATACATCAATGCATATATGTACAGATATAACATACACCAACACCATATAAATCAATTCACACAGTGAGCAATCTCACATTCTAACACCAAGTATAAACACATCCCAACACTCGGGGAATACACGATCCTACTGATCACTGCACCATAATCATATACATGATACACCCATCATTCATTTTAATTAAATTAGATATTAAACGAGTTCACACTCTAACACCATATATAAACACATCTCAACACTCGGGGAATACACGATCCCACTGATCACTACCCACATATATATCAACTAATTGCCCACCAGTCATTATTACGGGAAACATGTACTATCACCGAGTACACAAGTTAATTCCCACAGTCATCATTCTTACAGTGCATCAAGGCCAAACTGTACCTATCATCTCAACTCAGATCCTCAGTCTATTCTAGTACCAATCTTGCACATTACCGTAACCAATAGGCTTCTAATTCCTATTCCCAAAATCATCACCTACACACTTTATCAATACCTCAAAAGCCATACAGAATTTTCCCTAAAAACTGTAAAACACCCTATATGCCCTATATGCCAAATCAACCCAAAACACCAATTCATTAACATTGACTTATACTCCATCACTATCAATTACTAGTTATCATCAAACACAAACACACCAATAAACATTATACTTACCAATTATCCTATACTTCCTACTCTAGAACCAACATTACGGTACATTACCGACACTTCAGAGTCACTCTGAATCTCACCAAGGTCCTAACCATAGTCATTAACGACACTATAGGGAAACAACACATAATTTTCCCCAAAGCTATAATCATGGTCATTACCCACACTACAGTAACAACACAGAATCTCACCAAAACTCTATTTATATTTACTATCAACACTGCAGTAACAACATATAATCTCACTAACATCACCATAATATATATACACCAAATTCACCAATACCAATCAACAATTCATCAATATCAAGCATCAATTTAGCATTAGCAATAACAATAACAAGCATGCCAATATAAAACTTCATAGATCGGAATTTTCCTACGGGGTTAAGGACTCCCCTCTACCCTATACATGTATATACCATCCCAATCAAGTTTCTCCCTCCTTACCTTGTTAATCGGTTGATCGATGAAAGAACCCTCCAAGGTTTGGCCAATTCTGATTTTCCCCTGTATCCTTCGTTCTTTGCTCCCTTTTCCGTTCTCTCCTTTCTATCGTTCTTTTTCCACTTTCTCTAACTTCTCACAATGTATCGTAAAACTACTAATCCTTCACGTTTCTATTTTAATTCTCTAATCCCAATAATAATAATAACTTAATAATAATAATAATAAATAATAATAATAATAATAATAATAGTAATAATAATCCTATTATCATCTCACCAAAATAATAATAATGTTAATAACTTATTAAAATAATAATAATAATAATAGTAATAATAATCCTATTATTATCTCACCAAAATAATAATAATGTTAATAACAATAGTAACTATAATAAATATAATAATAATAATAATAATCCCACCAATATCAATATTATACACTATATTATTATATTCACCAAAACACCACCAATAATCCTCCCATATCAGGGACACCCACCAATAATAATATTCATACCGATGATAATAATAATAATAATAATAATAATGATAATAATAATAATAATAATAATAATAATAATAATAATAATAATAATAATAATAATAATAATACCACCAATATTACTATTAACTATTATATTATTATCTCCACACCACCAATGATCCTTATATATCAAGGATACTCACCAATCACATACCAACACACCCCACCTAAGGGCACACCAACATAAAATAATTAAATTAACACCAAAATGACTAAATAAATAAAATGGGTGTTACAACTCTCCCCCACTTTAAGTATTTTCGTCCTCGAAAATTACCTGATGGAACACTTCCGGATACGCTTCCCGCATCCTTCATTCCAACTAACAGGTCACACTGCCTTCTGCAGCACCTCCCCAAGTTACTTTCACCAAAGATATCTCCTCCCTTCGGAGTTGTTTCTCGCTCGTCCAAACGAAATAGCAATGCCTCAACAATCAAATTATTTTCACTTGTACATCATCCACCTGGTTCAATATACTTTCTCAACTAAGACACATGAAACATATCATGCCAATTCATAGCGACAGCGGGAAAAACGGTCTAACATGTTACTCCTCCCATGCCTCTGTTGCGCCACTCTGATACAAACCACAGAGCACGGTGCGAACTTCTGAGACTTCGAAGCTCGACCAACATCAGTCACCGGCGTGACTCTCCAAACATATCTTTCCTTGGATCCTCTTGATCTTTTCAGCCATCTCCACATAATTTTCAGGTCTGAGCACAACACTCTCACTCGACCCATTCCAACACAGTAGAGTCCTACACTCCCTATTTCACCAAGCCACATATAGTGCCATTCCGACACTAGGATGGTAACCATTATTATAGGTAACTCAATCATTGGTAATTAATCATCCCACAATCCACCTCGATCCAACACCCAAGCTCTCACCAATTCTCTACAGACTCAATAGTCCTCTCTGACTGACCATCAGTTTGCGGATGGTAAGTCGAACTCAACTTCAACTTAGTACCCGAAGCTTCCTGTAAGCCCTTCCAAAATCTCAATATAAACCTCAAATTTCCATCTGACACAATATTCGTCAGTATCTCATCCAACTTCACCACTTTCTCAATATGCATCTCATATATTCTCAACACGGAATAGTTAATCCACTCCTAACAATTCAAATTAAAATTATGTCTTTACAAATTCTTTGGAAATCTCAACACCAATTTCGTGAAAATACTACCTGATTTCCACTCTGGAATATTTAACGACTGCATCAGACTCAACAGTCTCTGATGTTCACTCTTCAAATTCCTACAATTCTAACCAGCATATTCCACCTCAACTACTCCTCCCCTTATCCATGCTCCTCAAAACAATCTACTCAAATTCGGTTACTTCTTCATAGCACTGGGATGGATACTCCATCTACCCCAATGTATTTCTTCACGAGTACTTCTACTCCCCTCAACAACATTTGGTACACATACTCTATCATAACATCTCGTGGTATTATTTCCACAAGCCCGACAATCCACTCCTCGACTCTAATTTATCAACTTCAACTAATTCACTACTCGACCCAGATTTCTGACTTTCTCGGTTCTTCTCAAGGATATCACTAGTCAGATCTTAATAATAAAAGATTAACTCCATAAGAAGTATCCTTACTCACACAACGCATATTATGAAATTTCTCAATCAGTTCTACCTCTTTTCACCATCATCTTCGGTAAACACAAACATTTCCAACTCACCGCATCATCTACCACATCCACTTTACCCAAAGGGTAATTACACTCAAAGTCGTAATCCTTCAGAAATCCTAATTATTTCCTCTGCCTCATTTTCAACTTTTTCAAATCAAACAAACACCTTAAACTCTTAAGATCACCAAACATCTCCGATCTCAGTCTGAACTTTCGAAGCCTCCGACTCCGGTACAACCACAATAGCAACCAATTCTAAATCACTAGTCGGATGGTTTCTCTTACACACTTCGAGTTGCCTTTTGCATAACTGAAACTCGCTGGAGTTGTCTTTAGCAAATCCCCTAATTATATCAACAAGCATCACAAACACCACAATTAGTTCTATCGGATTCGGCAGAACTTTCCTTACGGAAGTATATCACCGCTCTTTTTCTAACACTGATAACTCCAGTTCCTTATGCTCAACATAATCCTTTATACTCTTCGAATACCTTAAAATATCATTTATCAACACAACCATTGCCTTATATTAATAATTAAAGAAGATCCCATGCCAAGTGGACAAACAAGTTGTGAGTTATAGCGGGAACACATACCGTACCGCCCGTCCTTACCACAACATTCAAACACACTTCATCAATAAATAGATTAAATCTATGTCAATACTTCACCATCTCATAGATAATTTCAATAGCTTTCCAACGCTTCAAACCGGGCGTCATTCCGAGTTACGGTTCTCCCGTTACGACAAAAATACCACAACAACATTTTTCTGCTCAGGGCACTTCGCCAGGCGAATCTCGGCGAACATGACAGTCCCGAAATTCTATTTTCGACCGTTACCTGACTTTCGAGTGTCCGATTTCGATTCCGTAAAAATCTGCAATCTCGGAATTCAACGTATAACCACAATTTCATACTTAGGAGGCCGTCCAACACACTTTCAATCTTTAAATATTTTAAAACCCGATTACTTCCAATCTCAACAGCAGATCGTGGAGTCTCCTATTACGATACCACTTCGACCTTCGACACCACAACACAATAATTCTACTCGCGATCTCACGAACACGGAAACTCACGTCCTTCAATCAATTGATCCATCAAATCATTAACTCTTGGAAGCGAACACTTATCCTTGACAGTCACCTTGTTCACTTATCTATAGTTCACCCAAAGCTTCACAAAACCTTATGTCTGTCTAACCAACAAAAATTGGTGCACCTTACGGTAACACACTCAAACAAAAGGACCTCTCCCCCAGCGGGTCTTCAAGTTGACTCTTCAACTTCTCCAATCCCAACGTAAACATACAATATGGAGTCATCAATATCAGACTCGTCCCAAAAACAAAATAAATGTGTAAGCTTTACTTCACACTCCGATAGTAAATCGCTTACTTCCTCAGGGAACCTCCGGCAATTTCAACAAATTGACAAATCCCAATTTTCTCACTTTCCTTCTCATTCGAAGGTTCCGTCAAAATAAACGTCTCAACACCGTATTACGCCAACTCCTCAAAATAATCCCTTAAGCACTTAGCTTAACTCAGGACAATTCATTGCTCACGCCACACAAGCTTGCAAGATACGTCTATCCCATCCAACACAATCCCGTCTACTATTAACAAGAGATTAAGGGTGATCAGTTCCTCAATTTGTTAATAGACAGCCGGAATCATGATGGGGTACAAACCATCTTTACCAAACTATGATAGCATTCCTCAACACATTAAGCCACCACACCGTAGCATTCCGGAGAATTACAAACTTCTCCCCCACTGGAATCATTCCTGCTTCTGCAGACAAGGTTAGGAAATAAACACGTACCGACAGTGTTTTCACACACATGCCGTATACTAGGGATTTAAACCACAACACCAGGTTAAACAACACATAGTCTCCATCCCAAAGGACAGACTCAACTCAACTCAACAACACTGGCCGGACGGACCGACCTGCTCTGATACCAATTGTAACACCCCACTTCCCGTATTAAATAAAATATAAATATTATAATAATAATCAGAGTTTTCACCAAAAAGTGGGATATCACATCTCCAAATTTTATAAAAATACTTTATTCATTCTTTTCACACTAGTGCAGAAATGACTTTTTACATCGGGCGAAATTGACTTTTTACATCGGGTCTTAGTCCGATGTAAAGCCAGGCGATGTAGTAAATCAAAGACATTTTACATCGGTTCTGTGGCCCGATGTAAGAAATACACCAATCACATCGGTTAAATTTTTAAGTCTGATGTGAAAAAAAATTATAATTGTAAATTTTAATTATAAAAGGGTGTTTTTACATCGGTTGCAGGGAAAAACCGATGTAAAAGGGGGATATTTTACATCGGTTGCGTGCCAAAACCGATGTAAAAAGTACTGGAGGAAAAAAAAATTCCATGCTAACACTTTTTACATCGGTTTGTTAGTTCACCCGATGTGAAAAGTACTGTAGGAAAAAATAATTGCTGACACTTTTTACATCGGTTATGCCGTTAAACCGATGTTAAAGGTAATGTTTTACATCGGTTGTTTCATTCGCCCGATGTAAAAAGTACTGTTACGAGTATAAATTATTTGCCTATTTTTTAGTCGTTTCCTGTATCTTTTTTGGTACCTAATTTTTTATATTTTTCCAACATTACACAGACCATAATTAGGTCGCTATTTTCCATAGTGCACATTTTGGTACCTAATTTTTTATATTTTTACAACATTACACAAACCATAATTAGGTCGCTATTTTCCATAGTGCACATCATATAGACCACATTTAGGTCGCTATTTTCATAGTTTTGAAACATCACATAGACCATATTTAAGCCGTTATTTTCATATTTTTCTCATAAATCTAATTTGATTGCACCAAATATCTAGTATATATACACATAATTGATTTACAAAAGTACTGATACAAAAGTACTGATATAGGATATACACAAATGTACTAAATTATAAGGTACTAAATTATAAGGAGGTTTGCACGATGGACCACTACAACAACAAAAAACTTAACCTTTATATAACTCAAAGAAACATGTTGCCCAACGGAGTCGCAAATCATACAAATCATCGTTTGTTAAGTTCGTTGGGTCATCAAATACCTACAACACGTAAGTAACAATAAAGTTATTCTTTGAAAATTCACATTAAGTTGCAAAACGTAAAGTAAATAACAAATTAAAGTCATTTTTGCAGAGACAATATCCAACATAATACCCACAATCATCAGAGTTAGGTTGTTTCCTTGTCTACAAATGAATGACATAATTAGTGAATACTTATATGATAAAATTAAATATATAATTATAATTTACACCACGCTTACATTGGGTTGAAGCCATGTAGCCTTTTTTCTATTCCCATTTGCCGCTTGATGAACCCCAAAAGTACTAATTCAGAAGAAAAAAATTCATATAAAGCCACATAACATATGATATTACTTTTGTAACAAATTATGTATGTAGGATGAAGTGAACATAAAAGATAAACTTACCTTGTAACAATTTTCGTCATGGTTTGATTAAGTTCATGATAAAGTGAATAAAAGACGACCACCGTATTATCATTTGGACAAGAACCTATGCAACCAGTATAAAAAGTTGATATTTAGCAAGAAATTAATAGGAACATTTTCAGAAAAAATAATTGTAGAAAGAAAAAAAAACTATTTAATGACATCATAGTTTATTTTCCTTTTATTTAGACATTTCATCAAACATAAGCACTGAGCAGCATAAACAAATAAACTACCCTTATTTTTTTTGGACATTTCTTCAAAACACAAAGACATTTCTTCAACAAAGACATTTCTTAAACAAATAAACTACCCTTAATTTTTTTGTTTTTCACATGACCAATCTTAATGATACTATATATACTAATGAACATGAAAGGAGAAAAATCACAAATTCAAATGTATTTTATCACTGTCCATCCCAAAAGATAAAAGAAAAGATACGGCCAGAATGAGACATGTTCTAATTTTTAAACTAGTTACATAAATTGTGATACTGTTATACTAATGATATAGTTATATCATTAGTTACATAAATTAGGTACATAAAATAGTTCTGTAATGAGATACTGCTACATAAAATAGTTCCGTAATGACATGTATCATAAATAGTTATATACATGTTTCAATTTTTAAATTACTATTGATACTGTCAGAATGATACTGTTATACATAAATTAGTTACATAATGTGTTTTCTATCTACTAACGATATATCAAATAAACTATCATTTAATGGCATCATAGTTTATTTTCCTTTTATTTAGACATTTCATCAAACATATAATGAGTATTGAGCAGCATAAACAAATAAACTACCCTTAATTTTTTATCCTTCGTTAATAGATTCAAAAACCAGTAAAATAAAAGCACTTTGTTAATAGATTCAAAAACCAGTTCCTGAAAAATAATGAGATTGACTTACCTCAGCTTTGTTTTTATCCTTGCTTATGTCTTTTTACAAGTGGAGCTATTGGTATGTCGGAATCGGAAGCGGAATTCGGAAGTAGGGAGAACGGCGAACGGCAGAGGAAAGGAGAATAGCGGAGGAAGGGAGAACAACGAACGACGAACGACGAACGGCGGAGAGGGAAGGGGGGGGGGGGGGGGGAGAGCAGCAAATAACGGAGACAGGGAGAACGGCGAGGGAGGGAGAACGGCAGGTTTCGGTGAAGTTTTGTCGTGGGTTTAATTGGAATGTGCAGGTTTTGGTGAAGAAACGGTATTTGAGGGTTTAAGTGAAATGCTCATGTTTTTATTAACTTTTTAAATCGATGGATTTTTAACCCGATTTAAAATCCAATTTATTAATTTTTTTATTATTGATTTTGGATGGCTTTTTAAATCAGTGGATTTGAAAACCGATTTAAAATCCCAAAATCCATGTTTTTATTAACTTTCTAAATCGGTGGATTTTTAACCCGATTTAAAATCAATCTTCTTCCATTACACTTATTCGTTGCTAATATATATTTATTTCTTTATACATGTTTTTATATATTCCTTTTTTGTATATGAAAATATTAAATATATCATTTCAATTTGAAGTTATCTTAAATATTTTTTTTCGAAAAAAAAAATTTGATATCTGTATTATTTTGAAAAATATGTACGTTTTTGAAAAATATGTTATTTTTTCTATATCTCAATATTTTAAAATGAATAGTTATGTAAATAGATGTAAAGGTTATTCTTTGATCACGTAAAACATGAGAAAAAAATTCTTTGTGTGTTTTAAAAAAGGTTAAAATAAATTAACTATGATGGTAAAGGAAAAAAATCCATGTTTTTATTAACTTTTTAAATCGGTAGATTTTTAACCCGATTTAAATTCCAATTTATTATTTTTTTTATTATTGATTTTGGGTGGCTTTTTAAATCGGTGGATTTGAAAACCTATTTAAAATCCCAAAATCCATGTTTTTATTAACTTTCTAAATCGGTGGATTTTTAATCCGATTTAAAATCCAATTTATTAATTTTTTTATTATTGATTTTGGGTAATATAATTATTTTTAAAAAAACTCCATATTACTTTAATTGAATATCTTTATTTATTTATTTGCAATATAATTTTAGAAATTTAAATGTATGAAAATAGTTTACTCAATCTTCTTCCATTACACTTATTCGTTGCTAATATATATTTATTTCTTTATCCATTACATGTTTTAATTTATTCCTTTTTTGTATATGAAAATATTAAATATATCATTTCAATTTGAAGTTATCTTAAATATTTTTTTCGAAAAAAAAAGATTTGATATCTGTATTATTTTGAAAAATATGTACGTTTTTTAAAAATATGTTATTTTTCTATATTTCAATATTTTAAAATGAATAGTTATGTAAATAGATGTAAAGGTTATTCTTTTATCACGTAAAACATGAGAAAAAAAATTCTTTGTGTGTTTTTAAAAAGGTTAAAATAAATTAACTATGATGGTATAGGAAAAAAATTCATGTTTTTATTAACTTTCTAAATTGGTGGATTTTTAACCCGACTTAAAATCTAATTTATTAATTTTTTATTATTATTGATTTTGGGTGGCTTTTTAAATCGGTGGATTTGAAAACCGATTTAAAATCCCAAAATCCATGTTTTTATTAACTTTCTAAATCGGTGGATTTTTAACCCAATTTAAAATCCAATTTATTAATTTTTTTTATTATTGATTTTGGGTGGCTTTTTAAATCGGTGGATTTGAAAACCGATTTAAGATCCCAAAATCCATGTTTTTATTAACTTTCTAAATCGGTGGATTGTTAACCCGATTTAAAATCAAATTTATTAATTTTTTTTATTATTAATTTTGGGTGGCTTTTAAAATCGGCGGGTTTTAAAACCGATTTAAAATCCAATTTATTAATTTTTTTTAATATTGTTTTTTAAATCGGTTGGAATGATACCCGATTTAAAAACCCTTTTACTAATTTTTTTCCAATTTTTTACATCGGTGGATTAATTGACCCGATGTAATAGATCTAATAAATTTTTTTTTATTATTTACGATACTGCCACCGTGTTTATATTTTCAGATTTCACATCGGTTCGAGTGAATACCCGATGTAAAATCATTTTCTCAAATGTCTTTTTTTTAGTAGTGTCAAAATAATACAGCGGAATTTGTTTCATAAAGTAAAATACATCAAAACATGATACGTCACAGGATTTCAACACGTTTGACATAAAACAATTACAACACCCATATCCTGTGCTACGTATCAGAGCATCCTAGACTCGACAATCACACCAATATCCAAGCTAGCTAAGCACCTGGATTATCTGTACTTCCGAAGAAGCACAGACCACAACAACAACAAAGGGGTGAGAAATAATGATCAGAATATAATGGTAATGTAATACATGTAAATAAGGTAGTAAAACACACCAACACACCAATATTCACCCCCAACAACTCCATATGACGAACCTACTGTTCAAATTACAATATAACATATTATAATGCAAATATGCAACTCAACACCATGCATGCGGTACCGACTCATTGGTTCATTCAATCGAACCTGGATAGATCACTTACGCTCCTCCTAAGACATGATCTATCCCCCACCATTCTCCACAAAGGAGTACGGATGAATCACTTACGCTCCTCCTGAGACATGATTCATCCCACCAAAACACCATGATATGCACACACCAATGCATAACTAATATATTTAGGCACTCAACGTGCACACGATCCTCCTGATCATATCATCATACATCAATGCATATATGTACAGATATAACATACACCAACACCATATAAATCAATTCACACAGTGAGCAATCTCACATTCTAACACCAAGTATAAACACATCCCAACACTCGGGGAATACACGATCCTACTGATCACTGCACCATAATCATATACATGATACACCCATCATTCATTTTAATTAAATTAGATATTAAACGAGTTCACACTCTAACACCATATATAAACACATCTCAACACTCGGGGAATACACGATCCCACTGATCACTACCCACATATATATCAACTAATTGCCCACCAGTCATTATTACGGGAAACATGTACTATCACCGAGTACACAAGTTAATTCCCACAGTCATCATTCTTACAGTGCATCAAGGCCAAACTGTACCTATCATCTCAACTCAGATCCTCAGTCTATTCTAGTACCAATCTTGCACATTACCGTAACCAATAGGCTTCTAATTCCTATTCCCAAAATCATCACCTACACACTTTATCGATACCTCAAAAGCCATACAGAATTTTCCCTAAAAACTGTAAAACACCCTATATGCCCTATATGCCAAATCAACCCAAAACACCAATTCATTAACATTGACTTATACTCCATCACTATCAATTACTAGTTATCATCAAACACAAACACACCAATAAACATTATACTTACCAATTATCCTATACTTCCTACTCTAGAACCAACATTACGGTACATTACCGACACTTCAGAGTCACTCTGAATCTCACCAAGGTCCTAACCATAGTCATTAACGACACTATAGGGAAACAACACATAATTTTCCCCAAAGCTATAATCATGGTCATTACCCACACTACAGTAACAACACAGAATCTCACCAAAACTCTATTTATATTTACTATCAACACTGCAGTAACAACATATAATCTCACTAACATCACCATAATATATATACACCAAATTCACCAATACCAATCAACAATTCATCAATATCAAGCATCAATTTAGCATTAGCAATAACAATAACAAGCATGCCAATATAAAACTTCATAGATCGGAATTTTCCTACGGGGTTAAGGACTCCCCTCTACCCTATACATGTATATACCATCCCAATCAAGTTTCTCCCCCCTTACCTTGTTAATCGGTTGATCGATGGAAGAACCCTCCAAGGTTTGGCCAATTCTGATTTTCCCCTGTATCCTTCGTTCTTTGCTCCCTTTTCCGTTCCCTTTTCCGTTCTCTCCTTTCTATCGTTCTTTTTCCACTTTCTCTAACTTCTCACAATGTATCGTAAAACTACTAATCCTTCACGTTTCTATTTTAATTCTCTAATCCCAATAATAATAATAACTTAATAATAATAATAATAATAAATAATAATAATAATAATAATAATAATAATAATAATAATAATAATAATAATAATAATAATAATAATAGTAATAATAATCCTATTATCATCTCACCAAAATAATAATAATGTTAATAACTTAATAAAATAATAATAATAATAATAATAATAATAATAATAATAATAATCCTATTATTATCTCACCAAAATAATAATAATGTTAATAACAATAGTAACTATAATAAATATAATAATAATAATAATATTCCCACCAATATCAATATTATACACTATATTATTATATTCACCAAAACACCACCAATAATCCTCCCATATCAGGGACACCCACCAATAATAATATTCATACCGATGATAATAATAATAATAATAATAATAATGATAATAATAATAATAATAATAATAATAATAATAATAATAATAATAATAATAATAATAATAATAATAATAATAATAATAATACCACCAATATTACTATTAACTATTATATTATTATCTCCACACCACCAATGATCCTTATATATCAAGGATACTCACCAATCACATACCAACACACCCCACCTAAGGGCACACCAACATAAAATAATTAAATTAACACCAAAATGACTAAATAAATAAAATGGGTGTTACAGAACGCGCGCGCATGTGTTTGTGTATGTGTGTGTGTGAACACACGTGTGTGTGTATGTGTGTGTGTGTGTGAACCTATGCATGCGTGTGTGTGCGTGAGTGTGAACGCACGCGTCTGTGTGTGTGTGTGTGCGAATGCACGTGCGCGCGTGTGCGTGCGTGCGTGTGTGCATGCGTGTGAGAGAGAGAGTGTGTGTGTGTGCACGCGTTTACGTGTGTGTGTGTGTGTGTGAGAGAGAGAGAGAGAGGGGGAGAGATAGAGCGAGCGCACGCGTGGGTTTATGTGTGTGCGTGCGTGTATGTTGCGTGTGTGTATGGGCACGAGAGAATGAGTGCTCACGCGCGTGTTTGTGTGTGTGTGTGTGTGTGCGTGTGTGTGTGTGTGAGATAGTGCACGCACACGCGTGTGGGTGTATGCATGTGTGTGTGTGTGTGTGTGCATGTGTGTGTGTGTGTGCGTGTGTGTGTGTGCGTGTGCGTGTATGTGTGGATGCGTGCGTGAGTGCGTGTGTGTATGTGTGTGTGTATGCGCATGTGTGTGTGTGTGTTCGCGCGCATGCGCGCCCGTGTATGTTTGTGTGTGTGTGTGTGTTTGAGTGTGTGCGCACTCGTGTGTATGTGTGTGTGGTGTGGGTGTGCGTGTGTGTGTGCATGCACGCGTGTTTGTGTATGCGTGTGTGTGTGTGGGTGCGCACGTGTGTAAATGCATGCGCACGCACGCGCGCGCGGGTGTTTGTGTGTGAGAGAGTGAGAGAGAGAGAGTGTGAGCATATGTGTGTGTGTGTGCGTGTGTGCACGTGCACGTGTGCGTGTGTCTGTGTATGTGTGTATGCGTACGTGTGTCTGTGTATGTGTGTATGCGCGTGTGCGTACGTGTGTGTGTGAGAGAGAGAGAGAGAGAAAGTGTGTGCACGTGTGTGTGTGTGTATGCGTGTGCGTGTGTGTGTGTGTGTTTGTGTGTGTTAGCGTGTGCGCGTGTGTGCGTGCTTGCGTGTGTGCGTGTGTGTGCGTGCACACGTGTGTGTGTGTGTGTGTATGTGTGCGTGTAAGTATGTGTGTAGGTCCGTGAGTGCGTGCGTGCGTGAGTGCGTGTGTGTGTGTGTGCGAGAGTATGCGCACGTGTGTGTGCGCGCGTGTGTGTCTATGTGTGCAAGCGCATTTATGTGTGCGTGTGTGTATGTGTGCGTGTGTGTGTGTGTCTCTGTGTGTGCGGGCGTACGCGTGTGTATGTGTGTGCACGTGCGTGTGTGTGTATGTGTGCGGGCGTGCGAGTGTGTTTTCGTGTGTGTGTGTGTGTGTATGCGCACACACGTGTGTGTGTGTGTGTGTGCGCACACGTGTGTGTGTGTGTGTGTGAGAGAGAGAGAGAGTGTGTGCACACGCGTGTGTGTGGGTGTGTGCGTGTATATTTGTGTGTGTGCACGCGCGGGGAAGTATGCATGTGTGTGTGTGCGTGTGAGTGAGTGTGTGTGTGCGTATGTGGGTGTGTGTGTGTGTGTGTGCGTGTGTGCGTGTACGTGTGTGTATGGTGTGTGTGTGTGAGAGAGAGAGAGAGAGAGTGTGTGTGCGCACATGTGTGTATGTGTGTGTGTACGTATGTGTGTGTGTATGCGTATCTATATGTGCACGCACGTGTGAGGGTGCACCCGTGCGTGTGTGTGCGTGTGTATGTGTGAAAACCTTCATTCGTAAACTCTTGGATGATGAAGTTCTTCATTTTGTCAAGGTTAGATGTAGGTGATCATTATGCTTTGTATGTATATGAATGATCTTCATTTGTAAACTCTTGGATGATGAATATATGGTGAAACCCTTGCTTTATCTTTAACTCTTTGTGTTGGTTTATGATCGAAAGATATTTTCCAACTCTTGACCTAGGTTTTCATCCTTCTATTTTCTTAAGTTAGAGATAGTTTCAAATGTTATTGTTCATGAAAAATGTTAAACCTAAATGTTGTCATTTTGATAGATTGTGTGAGAAATCAACAATGGATCAAAATGGGAAAAATCATTATGTGAGTTAGAAATAATCACATTGGGAGGTGTTGTGAATGTGTTTATCATCTAAAAAAGTTTATGCATATTGTTGATCGGACATATACAAGCAAAGTGATTACCGAACCCTAACTTTGACAATCTTTATTAAATCGTAAAATCAATCTTTTACCGTGATTCAGTACTTTTTATGCAAAGATACCGTTACTAAAAACCAAAACCCTTTTGTTACTAAAAAGTTAAGAACTCGATAACTGTCGAACTGCGGCAATATTCCATATTCCCTGTGGAGACGATAACAAAAACCCGACACTTAACCACTGTCCTAACAGCGCACGCGTGTGTATTTGTGTGTGTGCGCGCACGTGTGTGTGTGTGTGTGAGAGAGAGAGAGAGAGTATGAACACGTGTGTGTGTGTGTGTGTGTGCGTGTGTGCATGTGGGCAAATGTGTGTGTATGCGCGTGTGTGCACATGTGTGTGTATGTGTATGTGTGAGAGAGAGTGAAAGAGTGTGCGCACGTGTGTGTGTGTGTTTACACGCGCGTGTGTGTTTTCTCGGGCGTGTGTGTCTGCGTGTGCGCGCGCGCATGCGTGTGTCTGTGTGTGAGCACGTGTGTCGTGTTTGTGTGTGTGTGTGTGTGTGCGTACGTGTGTGTGTCTGTATACATGCATGTGTTTTGTGTGTGTGTGTGTGTGTGTATGTGTGTGTGTTTGTGTGTGTGTGTGTCTGTCTGCGCAGGTATGTGTGTGTGTGTGTATGCATCTACGTGTGCACGCGCGTTTGTATGTGTGTGCGTGTGCGCACGCGTGTGACTGTTTGCACGCACGCGCGTGTTTGTGTGTGTTTGTGCGCACGCGTGTGTATATGTGTGTGTGTGTGTGCATGCGCTTGTGTGTATGTGCATGCGTGCACGTGTATGTGTATGTGTTTGTGTGTGTGTATGTGAGAGAGTGTGAGGACGCGCATGTGCGTGTGTGTGTGTGTGTGTGTGTGTGTGTGCACGTGTGCAAACGTGTGTGTGTGTGTGTGTGTGTGTGTTGCACCCCAAAATTTGACCAACCGGTTCCCACATCTGGTTTATGTTTCGACGCATTTTGCATTCGCATTTGCATACCGCGTACATTGCATTTTTTCAGCCATTTTTGATTTTATCGGGATTACAGCCCTCTGATCACGTTTCAGACAGTTTCATACCATTTCAAGTACGAGGATTTATTTTGAGAATCGGTGCTCATCCTGGTGTTTTCAGCTCTCGCTGTTGTTTTTGAGGACATTTCGGTGTCCGATTTTTTATCGCTTATTTCGCTATAGTTACGCAGTTGTTCTCTAATCGATTTAATTGGCTTCCTGGCATTGTTAGAATTTTCCCTTTTATTTTCTAGATTTTTAATAGATTTTAATTGAATTTTTCTAGATATTAAATAGGTTAATTGAATATTTTCTTATAGATTTAATAGTACTTTCTAGATTTTTTAATAGATTTTAATAGACTTTTCTAGATATTAAATGGTTTTTTTTAAATATATTCTTATAGATTTTAATAGCTTTTTTTAGAATTTTAAATAGATAATTCTTCTTTTTAATTAGTTAAATAGATTTGTTTCTTTCATTAAATAGATTTTTAATAGATTTTAGTTTAGATATTAATTAAGGTGTTTAGTTTTAATAGTAGTTCTTTTATTAGAATTTATTAGAGTCTACTAGATTAGTTTTAATCATTTGGGCTAGCTTTTATTAATATAGTCTTTAATCACTTTATTAGTCATCCGTATTAATTGAGTCATCAATATTAATTAGCATTGTTATTTCATTAACCATTAATTGAATCAGTATTAATTCGTTAGCTTGTATTAATCATGTTTAGTTTTAGTTCATTAATCCTTGGAGTCTGATAATGGGCCAGGTGTTGTATTTTGGAGGCCCAAATTCGTGCCACATGTCATTACTATAAGAGTCCACCCGTTCCCTCTCTCTCTTCAGAGCGTGACAACACACAATCCACTCACCATTTCCCCTGCCACTTGTCCATCCCTCACCCTCTCTCCATGCCACGCGTCTCTGTCCCTCTCCCCCATGCTTTGCATGCGTGACAACTCATTTCCCACTATCTCCCTCCTCCCGGCCGGCATGCAAACCACCGGAGGAATCGCCGTGAAAATCAAACGCCACCGCAACGGTCACCGGTAACTGCAAAATTTCGCCGGAATCTTCATCCAACCTCCATCCATTTTCCAGTTTTTTTCATGATCTTCATCATGTTCAACTCCTTTTTTCCAGCGATTCATCCAATATTCATAACAGCTGGATTTGTGTTCATCATACGTTCCCAGAAATCCAAGAACTCCACCAGAAATTCATCAACCTTCAATCAATTTCCATGAATCCGTTCAAGATCTTGTTCAAGATCTTGATCCTCGTTTTTTTGGATCTCTGCACGCATTCACCGTTCACAATCTTTTTTCCAGTTTTTTTTCCAGATTCATCGTATTGTTCTTCGCATCTGCATTTCCTTCGTAAGGATCTTCATCAATTCGTTCATCCGGTTTCCAGAAGATCTTCATAGATCTTCATCATCTATCATCATTCTTCTCCAACATTTTTCCAGAAATGCAACTTCAACAATCATCTTCAGTTCTTCATCAAAAATCGTCATCAGGTTCATAGATCTTCAGCAATCTTCAAGATCATCACCGATCTCCAATATCGCTTCAATCGCCATTTAGATCTCCAGATCCTTCAAAATCCTTCAAGATTTCCAACGAACAGCTTCATCATTCAGGAAGCTCCATCAATCTTCGTCGTTCCTCAAGAACATTCAACATCAGATTCACATATCCTCATAAAACCTTCAAGCGAACTTCCTCAATCTTCGTCTGTTTTGAAACGAATATTAAGTGAAAACGAAAGGAAAAGAATATTGTGAGAGAGAGAGATCAGAAACTGAGTAGAGAAGGGAGACAGATGAAGTTTGACGAGAGAGAGTTTGAGAGGTTTACGGAGGCAATGAACAGGGGAAGGAGAATGGAGAGCATTAGGGTTTTGTTTTCTGAGAGTGAACGAGAGAGAGAGAGAGGGCTGAGTTTGGCGTTGGGCTCTAAGGCCCATTGTTGTTGTTTTTTTGAAGCACACCTCCCCATGTTTCTTGTTCGCACCCCCCGCCCCTTTCTTTTTTGTGTGGCTGATGAAGGTTTTTTTGACGGGCTGGGCCCAATAGGGGTTTGCTGGATTACACCACCTAATTACAGCGCACCCCCCTTGGCTGTTATTTTTGTTTCTGATTTCTTTTTTGTATTGTGGGCTGGGCCCAAAGTGTTTTTCTGCTTTACACCCAGTGTTGCAGATTGTACCCCCCTCCCCTTTGCAATTTAATTTTTCCCTTGTATTGGACATATGATTGTAATAGATATAGTTCTATTTTTTCTTTAGGATTATAGTTTCATTTTCATAGTTAGAATATTATGCATAGATTTTAATGTAGAATTTATATTCTATTATTTTTAGCATATTATAGATTTAATATAGAATTTCTATTCTATTTTCTTTAGGATATTATAGTATTTTAGATAGGAATTTTCTATGCTATTTTCATATGCATTTCCTTTTAATTTCTTTAGAATATTTTCTAGTAGAATTTAATTGCCGTATTTTAGGAGTAGCATATTATCTCCATTTTGTGTTGGATTTCTCTTCTATTTTCTTTTCTATCCGATTTTTGTCTCCGATTTTATTTCTGACTGGCCGTGTGACATGATTCAATTGGAGAATGATTGTCGATATCATTTCTCTATCTTGTCTTTGACACGGACATCAATACGCTATCTCTTAGAGTTCGATTTATCGTATAAGTCGAACCATGACGGTCTAAGAGTTACATTGTTCCTGATTTGAGCGTCCTCATCAAGGATCCAGAGAGGAGAAGATTTGAATGGAGCTTGCGCGCATGTCGAGAGCCAACGGAGCCGCTTCGTTCAACATCATCTTTCTTATTCAAGTCTTCAGGCAACCGTCGAGTGTTGTAAGCTGCATCGTTAGATACGTAGGAAATGACAGTTGAGGAGTTTCTTCTCAATCGTCTAGGATGTCTAGTATTATACTCTTTGGGTGACATGCGACGCATTCGCTCCTACGTCTTAGGTTCTTGCGTGTGTGTCCCGAGTTCCTTCCCGTTTAGGCGTAGGCCTGCTTCCTCTTTGCTCAGGCGATCGAGACCCTTTCTCTTGCCCCCGTGAAATCGAGACTCGTTTTCCCGTCGAACTACGTTTGCTCTGATCTCTCGTACCAGACGAGAGTACGTAGGCATAGGATGCGATATCCTAGCGAGCTCCCTTTTACCTTCTTCCCGTTTCCCCGTTTGCTGTAGTTAGCTAAACTACAACTACTCTGATTTCTCATACCGAACGAGAATATGTAGACATAGGATGTGATATCCTAGCAAGCACACTAACAACTAACCTCTATGTTCTCTCGTTGTCGTGCGATCGAGACCTTCCCGCTGACGCCTGTTATCCCTTTCTCTTGCCCTTGCGCATTTGAGACCAGACCGTAGTTTTAAAGTTCCGTAGGTCCCCGCACCTTTCAAAACAACTTAATCTCTCACCCCTGTGTGATCGAGAATACCCTATCTAGTCGTAGTTAGCCTGAACTACGTAAGCTCTATTCTTTCACGCTGTGTGGAAGTACGTAGGCACGAGATGCAATATCTCAGCGAGCCCATTCCCCCGTAGTTTCCCGAACTACATTGACTCTGACTTTCTCTCTTGAGAATACGTAGGCATAGAGTGCGATACTCTATCGAGTCAATTTCTTTCCGTTTAGCTTTAGTATCTGTAGATAGATTGTTTTTGCATCCTGTAGACAAACCAACAAGCGTGGATCCCGTCGAGTACGACGGACGTGAGGGGTACTAATACCTTCCCCTTGTGTAACCGACTCCCGAATCCAGGATTTGGTTGCGATGACCATTCCTTTCCCATCTTTGCGGTAGGTTTACTTCGAGTGTTTCCTTTCCCTCTTGTGGGATAAATAACGCACGGTGGCAACTCTTCTGTTTAGCCGGCACACGCATGTGTATGTTCGCACGCACGCGCGTAATTTTGTTTGTGTGTGTGTATGCGTGCACGTGCTTGCGTGTGTGTGTGTGAGTCTGCGCACGCATGTGTGTGTGTGAGTCTGCGCACGCGTGTGTGTGTGTGTGTGCACGCCCTTGTGTGTGTGCATGTGTGCACGCACGTGTGTGTGTTTGTGTGTCTGTGTATGTGTGTATGTGAGAGAGTGTGACCACGTGTGTGTGTGTGTGCGCGCGTATGTGCATATGTGCAAACATGTGTGTGTGTGTGCATATGTGCAAACATGTGTGTGTGTGTGTGTGTGAGGGAGAGAGAGTATGCGCACGCGTGTTTATGTTGGCGCGCGCGTGTGTTTTTGTGTGTGCGTGCGTGTGTGCATGTAATCAGGCGCGCGCGTGTGTGTATGTGAGAGAGTATGAGCACGCGTGTGTGTGTGCGTGTGTGCACGTGTGCAAACGTGTGTATGTGTGCGCGTGTGCGCACGTGTGTGTGTGTGTGTGTGTGTGTGTATGCGCGTGAGAGATAGAGAGAGAGTGCGTGCACGTGAGCGTATGTTTACGCGCGTGTGTGTGTCTGTGTCTGTGTGTGTGTTCGTATGCGCGTGTGCGTGTGTGTGTGTACGTGCGCACGCGTGTGTGTTTGTGGGAGCGCACGTGTGCACGTATGTGTTTGTGTGTGTGTGTATGTGCGTGTGTGTGTGTGTGTCGGTGGGTGCGTGCGTGCGTGAGTGCGTGTGTGTATGTGTGTGTGTGCGCACACGCGTGAGTGTGTTTGCACGCACGCGCTCGGTTGTGTGTTTGTGTGTGTGTGCGTATGTGTGTGTGTATGAGTATGTGCACACGCGTGTGTATGTGTGTGTGTGTGTGGGTGCGTGCGCGTGTTTATGTACGTGTGCATGTGTGCGCGCGTGTGTGAGCTTGCATGTGTGTGTGTATGTGCGTGCGCATGCGTGTGTGAGTAAGTGCGTGGCACGCACACGCGCGTGTGTGTTTGTATGTGCGTGCACGAGTATGTTTGTGTGCGCACGTGTGTGGGTGGGTGCGTGTGTGTGTGTATGTGTTTGAGTGTGCGAGCGCCCGCGCGCGCACGTGTTTATGATTGTGTGCGCGTGTGTGCATGTGTGTGTACGCACACACGCGCGTCTGAGTGTTTGTGTGTGTGTGTGTACATGCGTGCGTGCGTGCTTCCGTGTGCGTGTGTGTGTGTGCACGTGTGTGTGTGTGTGCTTGCGTGTGTGTGTGTGTCTGTATGCGTATGTGCACGCGCATGTGTGTGTGTGTGCACGCGTGTGCGTGCGTGTGTGCGTGTGTGTGTGCGTGAGCGCATGCGCGCATGTGCTTGTGTGTGTGAGTGAGAGTGTGTGTGTGTGTCTGTGCGTGTGAGTGTGTGTGAGTGTGTGTGTGTGCACGCACGTTTGTGTATGTGTGTGTTTGTGTGTGTGTGTGTGTCTGTGCGTGTGTGTGTGCGTGTGTATCTGTGTGTATGTGCGTGCACACGTGTGTATGTGGGCGAACGCGCGCGCGCGTGTTCGTGTCTGTGAGCGCATGTATGCGTGCACGCATGTGTAGGTGCATGTGCGTGAGTGCCTGCGTGTGTGTGTGTGTGTATGCGCGTTTGTGTGCGTATATGTATGTGCAAGCATGTGTGCGTGTGAGCGGACGCGCACGCGTGTGTTCGTTTGTGGGTTCGTATGTGTGCGAGCATGTGTGTGCGCGTGTGTGCACGTGTATATGTGCGTGTGGGTATGTGCGCGCGCACGTGAGTGTGTGTGTGTTTGTTTGTTTGTTTGTATGTGTGTGTGTATGTGCGCATGCGTGTGTATTTGTGTGTGTGTGTGTGTGTGTGCGCACGCGTGTGTATATGTGTGTGTGTGCACGTATGTGTGCATGCGTGCGCGCACGTGTGTGTGTTTGTGTGTTTGTGTGTGTGTTTGTGTGTTTGTGTGTGTGTGTGTTTGAGAGAGAAAGTGTGAGCACGCGCGTGTGCGTGTGTGTGTGTGTGTGCGCGCGTGTGCGCACTTGTGCGTATGTGTGTGTGTGTGTGTGT
>OZ012739.1:395492836-395512836 GCA_963859935.3 Lathyrus sativus | reverse complement strand
TATCTGTGTGTATGTGCATGCACACGTGTGTATGTGGGCGAACGCGCGCGCGCGTTTTCGTGTCTGTGAGCGCATGTATGCGTGCACGCATGTGTAGGTGCATGTGCGTGAGTGCCTGCGTGTGTGTGTGTATGCGCGTTTGTGTGCGTATATGTATGTGCAAGCATGTGTGCGTGTGAGCGGATGCGCACGCGTGTGTTCGTTTGTGGGTTCGTATGTGTGCGAGCATGTGTGTGTGCGTGTGTGCGCGTGTATATGTGCGTGTGGGTATGTGCGCGCGCACGTGAGTGTGTGTGTGTTTGTTTGTTTGTTTGTTTGTTTGTATGTGTGTGTGTATGTGCGCATGCGTGTGTATTTGTGTGTGTGTGTGTGTGTGCGCGCATGTGTGTGTATATGTGTGTGTGTGTGCACGTATGTGTGCATGCGTGCGCGCACGTGTGTGTGTTTGTGTGTTTGTGTGTGTGTGTGTGTTTGAGAGAGAAAGTGTGAGCACGCGCGTGTGCGCGTGTGTGTGTGTGTGCGCGCGTGTGCTCACTTGTGTGTCTGTGTGTGTGTGTGTGTGTGTGTGTGAGAGAGAGAGAGAGAGTGTATGTGTGTGTGTTTGCGCGCGCGTGTTTGTCTCTGTGCTTGTGTGTGCGCGCGCACGTGGGTGCGGGCACACACGCGTGTGTGTATTTGCACGCACGCGCGTATTTGTGTATGTGTGTGTGTGTGCGCACGTGCTTGCGAGTGTGTGTGTGATTCTGAGCATGCGTGTGTATGTGTGTGTGCACGCCCTTATGTGTGTGTGTGCATGTGTGCGCGCACGTGTTTGTGTGTACGTGTGTGCACGTGTGTGTGTGTGTTTGTGTGTCTGTGTGTGTGTATGTGAGAGAGTGTGAGCATGTGTGTGTGTGTATGTGCGTGTGTGCACATGTGCAAACGTGTGTGTGTACGCATGTGCGCACGTGTGTGTGTGTGTGTGTATGTGAGGGAGAGAGAGAATGTGCGCGCGCGTGTTTGTATTTGCGCACGTGTGTGTGTCTGTGTATGCCCGTGTGCGCGCGCGCGCGTGTTTCTTTGTACGTGAGAGAGTGTGAGCACGCGTGTGTGTGTGTGCGTTTGTGCATGTGTGCAAACGTGTGTGTGTGTGTGTGCACGCGTGTGCACTCCTGTGTGTGTGTGTGAGAGAGAGAGAGTGTGTGTGTGTGTGTGTGTGTGTGTGCGCACGCGCGCGTGTGTTTTCGCGCACGTATGTGTGTGTGTGTGTGTGCGCGCGCACGTGTGTGTGTGTGTGTATGCGCGCACGCGTGTGTGTTCGAGGGAGCGCACACGCGCATGTATGTGTTTGTATGTGTGTGTGTGGGTAGGTGGGTGGGTGGATGGGTGGGTGCGTGAGTGCGTGTTTGTATGTGTGTGTGTGTGTGCACGCGTGAGTGTGTTTGCGCGCACACGCGGGGGTGTGTCTCTGTGTGTGTGTGTGTGTGTACGTGTGTGTTTGGGTGTGTGTGTGTATGAGTATGTGCACGCGCATGTGTATGTGTGTGTGTGGGGGGGTGCGCGTGTGTGTGTGAGTAAGTGCGTGTGTGTGTGTGTGTGTGTTTGTGTGTGCGCGTACGTGTGTGTGTGTGTTTGTGTGTGCACACGTGTGTGTGTGTGTGTTTGTTTGTGTGTGTATGTATGTGAGAGAGAGTGTACGCATGCGCGCGTGTGTGTGTATGTGCGTGTGTGTATGTCTGTGTGTGCATGCCAGTGCGTGTGTGCATGTGTGTGTGTGCGTGTGTGTGTGTGTGTGTGTCTGCGCAGGTGTGTATGTGTATGCGTGTGCGCGCACGTGTATGTGTAAGCGTGCGTGCACGCGTGCGCGCGTGCATTCGTGTGTGTGTGTGTGTGCCTGCGGCGTGCGTGAGTGCGTGCATGTATGTGTGTGTGTGTGTGTCTGCCAAGGTGTGTGTGTGTGTGTGTGTGTGTTTGTATGCGCGCACGCGTGTGTGTGATTGTGTGAGCGTGTGCGTGCGTGTGTGTATGTGGGCATATGCGCGTCGTGTGTGTATGTGTGCGTGCGCGCATGTGGGTGTGTGTGTGTGTCTGTGTACGCGCGTGTGTGTTTGTGTGCGTGTGTTTATGTGTGTGTGTTTGTGTTGCCTGCACGCGCGCGCGCGTTTTTGTGTGTGTGTGTGTGCACGTGTGTGTGTGTGTGTGCGCATGTGTGTATGTGTGTGTGTGAGAGAGAGTGTGCGCACGCGTGTGTGTGTACTTGCATATGTGTGTGTGTGTCCGTGTATGTATGTACACGCGCGTGCGTGGGTGCACGCGCGTATGTGTGTGTATGGGCGCACGCGCGCATGTGTTTGTGTGTGTCAGTGAGAGTGTATGTGCATGCGTGTGTGTGTGTGTGTGTGTGAGTGTGTGTATGTGTGTGTGTGCGTGTGTGTGTGTGTGCACGCGCGTTTGTGTATGTGTGTTTGTGTGTGTGTGTGTGTGCATGTGTGCGTGTGTGTCCGTGTGTACGTGCACGCGCGTGTGTTTGTGTGTGTCCGTGTGTACGTGCACGCGCGTGTGTTTGTGTTCACGCTCGTGTACGTGTGTGTGTGTGTGCGTGTGTGAATGCGCATGCGCGTGCATGTGTTTGTGTGTATGTGTGTGCGTGTGTGTGCGCATGCGAGTGTATGTGTGTGTGTGAGTGTATGTGTGTGTGTGTGTGCATGCGTGTTTGTGTATGCGTGTGTATATGTGTGTTTATGTGTCTGTGCGTGTGTGTGTATGTGCGCAGGCACGTGTGTGTGTGTGTCTGTGCATGTGCGTGCGCGCGCGTGTGTGTGTACGCGAGTTTGTGTATGCGTGTGTGTGTGTGTCTGTGTGTGTGTGCGTGCGTGTGCATGTGTGTGTATGTGCGCGCACGCGCGCGTGTGTGTGTATGTGGGTAGGCGTGCGCAGGCGAGCTCGCGTATTCGTGTGTGTGTGTGTGTGTGTGTGTGTGTGCATATGTGTGCGCACGTGTGTGTGTGTGTGTGTGTGTGTGTGTATGCATGTGTGTGTGTGTGTGTGTGCGAGTGGCGTGCGATAGTGCACGTGTGCATGCTCACGTGTGCGTGTGGGTGGGTATGCGCATGCGCGCATGTGTGATTTTGTGTGCGCGCACGCGTGTGTCTTTGTGTGTGTTTGTGTGCGCGCGTGTGTGTGTCTAAGTTTGTGCGCACGTGTGTGTGTATGTGTCTGTGCAGGTGTGTGTGTGTATGTGTGGGCGAGTGCGTGCGTGCCTGCATGTGTGTGTATATGTGTGTGCGTGCCTGCATGTGTGTGTGTGTGTGCGCACGTGCGTGTGTGTGTGTGTGAGAGTGTATGCGCACACGTGTATATGTGTGTGTTTGTGTGTTTGTGGGTGTGCACGTGTGTGTGTGTGTGCACACGAGCGTGTGTTCGCGCGCGTGTGTGTGTGTGTTTGTGTGTGTGTGTGTGTCCGTCCGAGCTTGCATGTGTGTGTGTAAGTGCGCGCGCATGTGTGTGTGTGTGTAAGTGCACGCGAACACACGCGCGCGTGTGTTTGGATGTGCGTGCACGTGTGTGTGTGTGTGTGTGCGTATGTGTGTGCGTGTGTGTGTGTGCTTGCGTGTGTGTTTGTGTGTCCGTGTGTGTATGTGAACGCGTGTGTGTAAGTGTACACGCGCATGTGCATGTGGGTGCGTGTGTGTGTATTTGTGTGCGCACGCGCGCGCATGTGTTTGTGTGTGTGTGTGAGAGAGAATGTGTGTACATGCGCGTGTGTGTGTATGTGCGGGTGAGTGTGTGTGTGTACGCGAGTTTGTGTATGCGTGTGTGTGTGTGTCTGTGTGTGTGTGTGTGTGTGTGTGTGTGTTTATGTACGTGTACGCGCGTGTGTGTGTATGTGCGTAGGTGTGCGCACGCGAGCTCGCTTGTTCGTGTGTGTGTGGGCATATGTGTGTGCGCGCGCGTGTGTGTGTGTGTCTGTGCACGCGTGTGTGTGTGTGTGCGAGTGGTGTGTGATAGTGCATGTGTGTGTGCGTGCATACGTGTGTGTGTGTTCACGTGTGCGTGTGGTTATGCGCGCATGCGCGTGTGTGATTTTTTGTGCGCACACACGTGTGTCTTTGTGTGTGTGTGTGTGTCATTGTGTGCGCGCGTGTATGTTTGTGTGTGTGTCTAAGTTTGTGCGCACATGTGTGTGTGTATGTGTCTGCGCAGGTGTGTGTGTGTGTGTGTGTGTGTGTGTGGGCGAGTGCATGCGTGCCTGCATGTGTGTGTGTGCGCTCACGCGCACAGGCGCGCGAGCGTGTGTGTGCGAGCGTGCGTGCGCGCGTGTGTGTGCGTGCGGCGTGCATGAGTTTGTGCGCGTATGTGTGTGTCTGCGCAGGTGTATGTGTATATGTGCGCACGTGTGTGTGTGTGTGTGTGTGCGTGTGTGCGTGCATACGCGTGTGTGTGTGTTTGTGTGAGCGTGCACGAGAGCATGCGTGTGTGCGCGCACACGCGCCGTGTGTGTGTGTGTGTCATTGTGTACGCACGTGTGTGTGCGTGTGTGTGTTTTTGTGTGTCTGCGCGCGTCTGTTTGTGTGTGTGTGAGTCTGTTTTGCGCGCACGCGTGTGTGTGTGTGTGTCTGCGCAGGTGAGTGTGTATATCTGTGTGTGTGCGCGTGTATGTTTGTGTGTGTGTCTGCGCAGGTGTGTGTGTGTGTGTGTGCACGCGCGTGGGTGCGTGCATGCGTGATTGCCTGCGTGTGTGTGTGTTTGTGCGCACGTGTGTGTGGGTGTTGGCGCGAACGTGCGCCCGCGCGTGTGTTTGTGTGTCTGTGTGTGTCTTTGTGTGTGCGTGTGTGTGTGTATGTCTATGCGTTTGCACGCACGCGCGTGTTTGTTTGTATGTGCGCACGTGCTTGAGTGTGTGTTTGTGTGTGTGTGGGTGTGCGCACGCGTGTGTATGTATGTGTGTGTGTGTGTGTGGACGCGCTTATGTGTGTGTGTGTTAGAGAGTGTGAGGACGCGCGTGTGTGTGCGTGTGTGCGTGTGTGCAAACATGTGTGTGTACGCGTGTGCGCATGTGTGTGTGAGAGAGAGAGAGAGAGTGTGTGTGTGCGCACACGTGTGTGTGTTTGCACGCTCGTGTGTGTCTGTGGGAGCGCACGTGCGCACGCATGTATTTGTGTGTGTGTGTGTGTGTTTGTGCCTGTGTGTGTGTGGGGGGGGGGGTACGTGCGTGCGTGAGTGCATGTGTGTAAGTGTGCTTGCGCGCACACGCGCTCGCGCGTGTGTGTGTGTGCACACGTGCGTGTGTGTGTGTGTGAGAGAGTGTGTGCGCACGCGTGTGTATGTGTGTGTTTGTGTGTTTGTGGGTGTACACGTATGTGTGTGTGTGTGTGCACACGCGCGTGTGTTCGCGCGTGTGTGTTTATGTGTGCGTGTGTGTCTGTCCGTGCGTGCATGTGTGTGTGTGTATGTGCGCACGCATGCGTGTGTGTGTAAGTGCACACGATCACGCGCATGCGCGTGTGTGTTTCAGTGTGCGTGCATGTGTGTGTGTGTGTGTGTGCGTATGTGTATGCGTGTGTGTGTGTGCACGTGTGTGTGTGTGTGCATGCGTACGTGTGTGCGTGTGTGCATGCGTATGTGTGAGTGCGCGTAAGCGCACGGGAGCTCTTGTGTGTTTATGTGTGCGCATGTGAGTGCATGTGTGTGTGTGTGTGTTCACGTGCCTGCGTATGTGCGTGTGCGTGTGTGTGTGTGTGTGTCTGTGCTTGCGTGCCTGTGTGTGTGTGTATGTGTCTGCGTAAGTGTGTGTGTGTATGTGTGTGCTGGTGAGTGCGTGCCTGCTTATTTGTGTGTGTGCGTGTGTGTGCGCACATGCGCGAGCACGCGCAAACGCGTGCGCGTGAGTGCGTGTGTGTGTGTCTGTGCAGGTGTGTGTGTCTGTGTGTGTGTGTGTATGTGCACGTGTGTATGTGTGTGTGTGAGCACGCGCGCCGTGTGTGTGTGTGTGTGTGTCTGTGTACGCGCGTGGGTAAGTTTGTGCGCGCGAGTGTGTTTGTGCGTGTATGCGTGTGTGTGTTTGTGTGTGTGTGTCTGTGTTGTGCGCACGGGCGCGCGCCTACTTGTGTGTCTGCGCAGGTGTGTGTGTGTATGTGTGTGTTTGTGTGCGCGCGTATGTGTGTGTGTGTTTGCGTAGGTGTGTGTGTGTGTGTGTGTGTGTGTGCGTGGGTCCATGCGTGCCTGCGTGTGTGAGTGTGTGTGCGCACGTGTGTGTGTGTGCGTGGGTCCATGCGTGCCTGCGTGTGTGAGTGTGTGTGCGCACGTGTGTGTGTGTGTGTGTGTGCGGCACACGCACGCGTGTGTGTTATGTGTGTGTGTGTGTGTGTGCGTGTGTGCTTCTGATTGCATGTGTGTGTGTATGTGTGTGTGAGTGCGCGCACGTGTGTGTATGTTTGGACGCACGCGCGTGTTTGGGTGTGTGTGTGTGTGTGCGCGCACATGTGTGTGTGTGTTTCTGTATGCGCGCACGCGCGCGCGTTTGTATCTTCGTACGTGTGTTTGTGTGCGCACGTGTTTGTGTATGTGTGTGTGTGTGTGTGTCTGTGTGCGTGCGTACGTCTGTATATGTGTGTGTGTGAGCGCGCGTGTGTGTATGCGTGAGCGCACGTGTGTGTGTGTGTGTGTGTGTGTGTGTGTGTGTGTGTGTGTGTGTGTGCATGCACGCGCGCACGTGCTTGTTTGTGGGTGCGTGCACACAGGTGTGTGTGTGTGCGTGTGTGAGAGAGAGAGAGAGAGAAAGAGAGAGAGATATTGCGCGCACGCGCGTGCGTGTGTTTGTGTGTATGTGTGTGTGTGTGTGTTTCTGTGCACGAGCGTGTGTGTGCACTTGCGCGTGTGTGTGTATGTGCGTGTGTGTGTGAGAGAGAGTGTGCGCACACGCGTTTGAGTGGGTGTGCGCGCGTGTGGGTTTGCACTCGCGTGTGCGTGTGTGCGTGTGCATTGGTGCGTGTGAGTGTGCATAAGCACGCGCGCGTGCGTGTTTGTGTGAGAGTATGCGCACACGCGTGTGTATGTGTTTGCGTGTGTATGTGCGTGTGTATGTGTGTGTGCACGTGTGTATGTGTTTGCGTGTGTATGTGTGTGTGTACGTGTGTGTGTGTGTGTGTGTGTGCACGCACGTGTGTGTGTGTTTGTGAAAGAGAGAGAGAGAGAGAGAGAGAGAGAGAGAGAGAGAGAGAGAGTGCGCGCGTGTGCGCGTGTGTGTGTGTGTGTCTGTGTGAGAGTATGCGCACACGCGTGTGTGTGTGTTTGTGCGTGTGTGCGTGTGTGCGTGTGTGTGTGTGTGCGTGTGTGTGTGTGTGTGTGTGAGAGAGAGAGTGTGTGCGCACACATGTGTGTGATTGCGCGCGCGTGTTTGTCTGTGTGTGTGTGTGTGCGGGAACGCGTGTGTGTGTATGGGAGCGCACGTGCGTGAGTGTGTGTGTGTGTGTGTGTGTGTGCACGTGTGTGTGTGTGTGCGTGTGCGTGCGTTGATCACACTAAAACTCACCGTATTTCTGACTCCGATTTCGCATGCATTCTTAGCTTTTATTGTTGTTTTGCTTTGTTATTGCTTTGTTTTCTTATGTTTTCAGGTTTTTATAATAATCGGAGCTTGAATCGGGAAAAGGAGCGAAAAAGGAGTGAAAACGGACGAAAACCTAGAAATTCAGCATTTTGCACTTGCGGCACCCACTGTGGCGGGCGCCATGGGGTTAGCCATGACGTGGCCACGTCTCAAGACCACTCCTCAACCTCCAAGACCCACGATCCCCACTCCATCATCCCCTGTAGGGACCATGGCGGGCGCCATGACCTTGTGGCGGGCGCCACAAGGCAAAAATCCATAACCTCCACTTTTTAGTGGAGGGGCGTCCCGGTCATTTCGCGCTTTCAGTTTCTCCTATAAATAGGACCTTAGATTTTCGTTTTTCTTCATCCAGAACTAGAATTCTCTAGGCATATATCAGTTATAAAGCAGTTGCCATTCCACATCGGGGTGCCTCTGCAATCGAGTGATCGAGTCTGTAATCTGTCTGTGGTTCGAGTTTTGGAGCACTCTGGAGGAAGTTAATCCTGCCGCCATTTTAATTCCAGTTCGTATTTTATTTTTCCGCATTGCTTTACTTTTATTTATTTTCTCGCACTTTACTTTGTTTATTTCCCGCACTCGCACATTTACGTTGTTTATTTCCCGCACTCGCACATTTACGTTGTTTATTTCCCGCACTCGCACATTTACGTTGTTTACTTCCCGCACTCGCACATTTACTTTGTTTACTTCCCGCACTCACTTTAAATTACTCATATGAAAAACTATAAAAAGAATATTTACTTTATCATGTCTAACTAATCCCATAAAGGTTAGAATGTAAGGATCGTAATTAAACCAGTAATCAGTATAATTGTTCGTGGAAACACCTAAGGGCTATTTTATCTTTCAATTCAAGTAATTGTTTTTAACTATTTCAAAAACAGCCAAAAGCGCTTTGTATAGTTCATTAGGAGTTTTTAGATTAAAAAGAAAAGAGATTTTAAAACGATTTTCGGACGCGTTATGAGATTTAGAGTCTGGTTCATAAGAACCTCTTTTTGCTAAGAAGTCCAGGTTAAAATACTTTTCAACTTTGTTAAGAAACTATATTTCTTAAAAATAGGTTTACTACTCTAACGCAGTACGCACCTTTTTATCCGTGACAATAGGAGGGGTTGATTAGAGAGTACAACTCGGTTCTGAATACGCGAAAGCGACAGTTCCTGTTAAATTAGTTCTTTTCAAAGGAGAAAACATTGCCCATAAGTAGTTCCATTAACAAGTACTGGATTATCATTGATTACGTGAATTACATTCGAGCCTGTCTTTTATTTATTATTTAAAATTATAATTTTATTTACCATTGCACCCTTACTAAAACCCTTAAAAATAGTTGCCTTAGATAAACACCATAACAACAGGTACGATAGATTGACGCTTGGTCTCTGTGGATTCGATAATCTTTTATATTACTTTGACGTGATTCGTACACTTGCGAAAAACACGCATCAAGTTTTTGGCGCCGTTGCCGGGGACCAATATCGTCAAATTTCATTACCCTGTAGTTATACCTTTTAGACTAAGGTTGTTACCCACCGGTCAATGCGAAAGACTCGCAGTGCCGGAAGTTTAGTAGACCCTCTAGCTGAACCTGAACGTTACACTCGCGCACGTTTACTTTTCCATAGGAATAGGAGAGCTATGGCCGAAGATCAAAATCGAAGACCTCTTAAGGACTTCGCCCAACCATCAAACGAGGAACCTAGTTCCAGTATAGTAAACCCCGCTATCCCAGCCAATAATTTTGAACTTAAGCCATCCCTGCTGCAATTAGTGCAACAGAGACAATTCGCAGGTCTCGCTACTGATAACCCGAACCAACATTTAAAAAACTTTCTTCAATTAGCAGACACCTTTAAAACCAATGGAGCTTCTCCTGAGGCAATACGCTTAAGATTATTTCCCTTTTCCCTCAGAGATAAAGCTCTATCATGGTTAGATTCCCTTCCACCCAATTCAATAACAACTTGGGATGACCTTAGAAAAGTTTTCCTTGCTAGATATTTTCCCCCAAGTAAGACCGCTCTTCTTCGAAACCTAATAACTAGATTTACCCAACACCAAGGAGAGTCGTTGTTCGAAGCCTGGGAGAGATATAAAGAGCTATTAAGAGCATGCCCACACCATGGCCTAGAGAATTGGCTAATCATCCAAACCTTCTATAATGGACTTCTTTATAACACTAAAATGACCATCGACGCTGCCGCTGGTGGCGCACTGATGAACAAACCTTACCCTGAAGCTAGTGCCCTTATCGAGGATATGGCCCAAAACCATCAATCATGGGGAGTAGAACGAGCGACAGTGAAAAAGAAGGAAGCCCAAGGAGGAATACATGAGCTAAGCTCTATAGACATGATGCAGGCTAAAATGGACGCGTTGGCCCTTAGAGTCGAACATATGTGTACAACTCCGAATACTGTTGCCGCAGTTTCGCCGAATTGTGAGATATGTGGAACGCAAGGACACCAATCCGCCGAATGCAATCTGTTGAATGAAACCAACACTGAGCAAGTGAACTATACCCAAGGGAACCCATTTTCAAACACATATAACCCTGGATGGAGGAATCACCCAAACTTCTCCTACAAAAATAATAACCCTATCCAAAATACCGCACCTCCGAGACAACAAGGTTACCAAGCCCCTAGAACAAATCAACCTATGCAACCTGTACCACCTAGCCCGAGCTTTGAGGAAGTTGTAAAAGATTTTATCGTTGCTCAAAAACAACAAAACAAAGAGTTCATGAACCATAACGGCCATGTTAACGAACTAATTACCAAGTTAGGAACCAAGGTTGATCAAATCATTACTCATAATAAGATGCTTGAAACCCAGATCTCTCAGGTAGCGTTAAACCAAGCCCCACAGACTACACCTGGAGGACAGTTCCCTGGACAACCTCAACAAAACCCGAAAGGGCAAGCTAATGCCATTACTCTACGAAGTGGAACCGCTTATAAGGAACCTTTAAACCCTAGATTAAGTGAGCCCGAAACTTCTGAGAGGAATGAGGAAAAGGAACCAGAGAAGCCTGAAACCCCGGAAAGTCAAGAAAAAGGAGAAGAACCTAAAAATAAAACCTATGTACCGCCACCGCCATACAAACCACCAATACCTTACCCTCAAAGATTAAAGAAAACCCAAATCGATAATCAATATCAAAAATTCGTTAAGGTTATAGAAAAACTTCACGTAGAAATCCCCTTTACAGAAGCCATCACCCAAATACCTTCTTATGCTAAGTTTCTCAAAGACATACTTACAAATAAACGTAGACTCGAAGATCCGAAACCCGTGGAATGTAATTCTATTTCCGAAAATAGGTTAGCAAAGAAAGATAAAGATCCCGGAAATTTTTCCATTCCTTGTGTTTTGGGGAATCATGTCATCGAAAAAGCTTTTCTAGACTTAGGAGCTAGTGTGAGCTTAATGCCTTTAGCAGTTTGTGAGAGATTAAACTTAGGAGAATTACAACCTACTAAGATGTCACTTCAATTAGCCGATAGATCCGTTAAATACCCTATAGGCATACTTGAAGACGTCCCTGTTAGGATGGGTCAGCTGTTTATACCTACTGATTTTGTTGTCATGGACATTAAAGAAGATGACGACATACCAATCCTCCTAGGTAGACCGTTCTTATCGACTGCTGGAGCCGTAATAGATGTTAAAAAGGGAAAACTAACTTTTGAGGTAGGTGGCCAGAAGATAGAATTTATATTGTCAAAATTTCTTATGGCACCTGTGATAGGAGATTCTTGTTATGCCTTAGATATCATCGAAGAATGTATTAGGGAATTAGAACAAGAAGAAGAAACTGAATCTATAAAATTGCCATCAACCCTTATTTTGGAAGATGACAATTATAAAACACCCTACATTGATGATAACCTTCACGAATGTTTATCTCTTACCCCAGATCCTATGCCTTGCCCTATAAAACCGACCGTAAAACTTAAGGAACTGCCTAAAAACCTGAGATATGAATTTCTTGATGAAGATATGAACCGTCCAGTTATAGTCAGTGCTACCTTAAACCAAGAAGAAACCGATCAATTATTAGAAGTTTTACGTAGGTACCCCTCAGCCTTAGGATATAAGATCTCTGATCTAAAAGGAATAAGCCCATCCGTATGCATGCATCGGATTTTGCTTGAAGAAGATTCAAAACCTTCTAGAGAACACCAACGTAGAATAAATCCTATAATGAGTACTGTAGTTAAGACTGAAGTTCTTAAGTTACTAGAGGCAGGTATAATATATCAGATCTCGGACAGTAAATGGGTGAGTCCTGTGCATGTAGTACCTAAAAAGGGAGGCATCACAGTCGTGCAAAACGAGAAGGGCGAACCTGTAGCAAAAAGAACTGATGGAGGTTGGCGTATGTGCATAGATTATAGAAAATTAAATAAAGCAACTAGGAAGGACCATTTCCCATTACCATTCATAGACCAAATGTTGGAGCGCCTAGCCAGACACTCTTACTTTTGTTATTTAGATGGATATTCAGGATTCTTCCAAATACCTATTCACCCCGAAGATCAAGAAAAAACTACCTTTACATGCCCAGTTGGAACCTTTGCCTATAGAAGAATGCCTTTTGGACTTTGTAATGCTCCTGCAACTTTCCAACGCTGCATGATGTCTATCTTTGCTGATTATTTGGATGGAATCATGGAAGTATTTATGAACGATTTCTCAGTTTGTGGGTCAGATTTCAAAAATTGTCTTGTCAACCTTGAGAAAATCCTGGAGAGATGTGTGGAGGTAAACCTTGTGCTAAATTGGGAAAAATGTCATTTCATGGTCACCGAAGGGATTGTTTTAGGACATATAGTTTCCGAAAAAGGTATAGAGGTAGATAAAGCAAAAATAGAAGTCATAGAGAATCTAAAACCGCCGAAGACTATCAGGGAGATAAGAAGTTTTCTTGGACATGCCGGATTTTACCGACGTTTTATCAAGGATTTCTCCAAAATAACAAAGCCCTTAACTGGTCTTTTAATGAAAGATGCTGAGTTCATCTTCGATGAAAAATGTACTGAAGCATTTAATCTTCTGAAGCAAGCTCTGATTTCAGCACCTATAATGAAACCCCCTGATTGGTCGGAACCGTTTGAGATAATGTGTGACGCCAGTGATTATGCTGTTGGAGCCGTTCTAGGTCAGAGAAAAGATAAGAAGTTACATGTGATTTATTATGCCAGTAGAACCCTAGACGCTGCACAGCTCAACTACGCAACAACCGAAAAAGAGCTCCTAGCTGTAGTTTTTGCAATAGACAAATTTAGATCTTATCTAGTAGGAGCCAAGATTATAGTTTACACCGACCATGCTGCCATTCGTTACTTACTAAGCAAAAAGGATGCCAAGCCTAGGTTACTTCGATGGATTCTATTATTACAAGAGTTTGATTTGGATATCCGTGACAAGAAAGGCACTGATAATGTGGTAGCTGATCACCTATCTAGGCTAGAATACCTGAAACCTGATCCAGTACCCATAAATGACGATTTTGCCTACGATAGACTGATAGCCCAACTAGAAACCATTGAAGATGATAACCCAGACCCTCATGAGCAATTTCATAAATCCTTAGCTATAAGCAATGTACCTTGGTATGCAGATTTTGTTAATTACCTAGCCGCTGACATCATACCCCCTGATCTAAACTACCACCAGAAGAAGAAGTTCTATAGTGATGTGAGAAACTTCTATTGGGACGATCCATTTCTTTTCAAGAGAGGTAAAGATGGCATTTTCCGCCGTTGTGTTCCAGAAGAAGAGGTAAATAATATAATTGAACATTGTCACTCTGCACCCTATGGTGGACATGCAAGCACATCTAAGACCCACGCCAAGATTCTTCAAGCTGGCCTATTCTGGCCTACTATGTGGCGTGATGTCCATGCTTTCATTGTCAAGTGTGACAGATGCCAACGCACAGGAAATATTTCAAGACGTAATGAAATGCCGTTAAGAAATATCCAAGAAGTAGAACTCTTCGACGTATGGGGTATAGACTTTATGGGACCGTTCCCACCATCTTTTGGAAATCAGTACATATTAGTAGCTGTTGACTACGTGTCTAAATGGATTGAAGCTATCGCCGCACCCACAAACGACACCAGAGTAGTCATCAAACTATTCAAGAATTATATATTTCCCAGGTTTGGAACACCCCGTTTAGTCATAAGTGATGGAGGATCACACTTCATATCGAGAATATTTGATAAACTTTTAAGCAAGTATGGAGTTAAGCATAGAGTAGCAACACCATACCACCCACAGACCAATGGACAAGTGGAAGTATCTAATAGGGAGATAAAACAAATCCTCGAGAAGACTGTCTCTATATCTAGAAAAGATTGGTCGCAGAAACTTCAAGAAGCATTATGGGCCTATAGAACCGCTTTCAAAACTCCTATAGGAACAACCCCTTATCAACTGGTCTATGGAAAATCATGTCACTTACCATTTGAGTTGGAGCATAAGGCCTATTGGGCCATCAAAACTTTGAATTTGGATTACTTGACAGCTGGTGAGAAACGTATCCTTGATATCCACAAATTAGAAGAGCTCAGACAATCTGCCTACGAAAATGCCATCATATACAAAGAAAGAACAAAAGCTTGGCATGACAAAAGAATCATAAGAAGAGACTTCAAAATAGGCGATCCTGTTCTCCTGTTCGATTCCAGGTTACGACTATTTCCAGGTAAACTCTGTTCGAGATGGACTGGCCCTTTCGAAGTATCTAAGATCCTGAGATCCGGTGCTATTGAAATCAAGAACCAAACATGTAAACCGTTCATAGTCAATGGACAGAGGTTGAAGCCCTACGAAGGAGGTGACATTCCAACAACATACACCTGCCATACTCTGAGTGATCCACCATATCCTTCCAATGATGTTTAAATATCGGTCGTCGAGCTAATGACGTTAAACAAGCGCTGCATGGGAGGCAACCCATGGTTTTTCTTATTTTTGTACTTTTTATTTTTACTTTATTTTAATTTGTTTATTTTATTATGTCAGGACTCACGGTTGAATGTTTTATGTGCTTTCAGGACTTGTTTGCTAACCTTGTACAGAATGCAGAACCCTGATGACATGCACGTGGCCTTTAGAGATGATGCACAGAGAGAGCGTTACTATGTTCACATGAGACGCCCTATGGCTCCTACCAGGTACCCTGACCATGACTGCATGGATGCCTTGGGGATAGAGCCAAGCGTCAGATTTTTATGCCATCAACTCCAGTGGGACCAGTTTGACGACAGGAACAACACTTATAGGAACTTGACTCTTGAGTTCCTCAGCTCGTTTCATCATGACCCTTGGGCTGGACCCGATGGACTCGCTGTTTTCAGGTTGTTCGGGATTGACTACTCATTCTCTCACAAAGGGTTTGGTGATTTACTAGGTTTCCAGACTACTCCTGATGCTATTCCAGAGACTCCGATGGGGTATTTTATGAGCAGAGAAGTGGAAAAGTTTTGGACTAAAATATCAGGCGGAGGGAGCCAAGATCCTTCTACCCAGTTTTCTCAGGTAATCCACAACCCTGCATTGAGGTACTTCCAGATGATTCTAGCACATTCTTTCCTAGGTTTTCCAGATACAGAGACACTGCTAAGTGAAGAGGAGATTTTCCTACTGTTTTGTGCGACTCAGTCTCGCCCTGTTGCTTGTGGCAACTTTCTACTGAAGGGCCTTGCTAGTGTTGCCAGATCATCAGTAGGAATCATCCATGTCGGTGGGATTGTTACACAGATTGCTACTGCATTGGGTTTGTCTCGCAAGCTATTGCACCTCAGGACCTTCTGCTGCTACACCACCCTGGATATTGATTTTTGTCTTGATAGAGGACTGATGAGGAGGGCTTCTTTTGAGCCCAACATGTTTAGATTGCTGATCGACGGTGAAGCGATACACTACTTTACATTACCAGATCCGCTGATGACCAGTGTCCATGATCCTGCCAATTGGAGTTATGCTCTAGAGGGTTATGGAGAGACTGTCGAAGAGCCGAAATCGCCTCCCGCCGCTGAGTACACTCCTACACCTCTTACTCCCCGAATCACTGTTATGTCTAACAATATGTCTCTGCAGCCACCTGACCTACAAACACAGATTTATGAGCTCCGCAAGGAGACTGCCCTGCTCAAGCAGGAAGTGGCAGACTTAGAGTTACAGATGCAGGTTTTTGATCTCACTCATGCCTCAGAGACCGATGCTCTACATCAGGCGATCGACGAGCTTCGGAGGGAGATAGCTGAGATTCGTGGATCAAGCCAGGATAAGAAACCTACCACATGACTCATTCCACCCTGACAGCACTACCGTAGTATTTAACTTCCTTTTATTTATCGCATTTCCACTTTTATATTTTCATGCACTTTGAATTCCTTATATATATACATATTATGCACTAATTTTTATTTTTATTTTTCTTTTTTGATTTTTTATTTTATTTTTGTCGTGCAAAGAAAAAAAATATATAAGACAAAAATATGCAAGCCAATGCCTTGAAAAGAAGAAGAAAACGCTATTCAGACCCCCCGGAAGACAAAGGTGCAAGGAAGGCCCAAAGGAGGATCCAAAACCACAAGGCCCAGGAATTGGCCTTGTGGCGGGCGCCATACCCCCTGTGGCGGGCGCCACACCGTACCATCAACAAATACGGGATTTAATCCCCATTTCCACCATTTTCATCCCTTTCTTCACCAAAAAACCCATTTTTCCAACCTTCCAAATCCTCCTTGAACCCCATTAAAGCTCCCCCATTTCCAAAATACCCTCCATCCATAAAACATATCCAACATCCATTTCCATTTTCATCCATCAAAAACCAAAAAAATCAAAACTTTATCATTCCCCTCATAAACCACTTTTCTACTATTTTCACTACCTAAGGAGCTTTTCAACAATGGAGTTCAACGGATTTATTCTTCGTGATGGAAGACCGGGCGAAAGGCAACGGAAAATTATTCAGAGGCTTCAAAGTCGAGAAATCCTCTCGACTAGGTACGTCGACGATAACTGTCTGTATGCTTTGGGTATTTATCATAGTGTTTTTAATTTATTAGAATTTCTAGGCTTGCATAATATTTTCATTAATCAGGAACCTACCTATGAGAGGCTGACAACTGAGTTTTTGAGTTCTTTGATATACATTGTCAGTCCTAACACTGCTAGCACTGTCGGTACTATTATTTTTAGACTGTTTGGAATTGAATATGAATTCAGTACCAATGAGCTAGCAGATTTGTTAGGAATCCCTCATAGGGAAGGTTCGATTTGTGAGGCACCTTTGGATGCTGAATGGTCGACCGAGGTATTTACCTTCTGGCTAAGGCTTTCAAGTACTTCAATTAATTCTTTTGAAGGGATACTTGCGTCGACCATTCACAACCCGGCCATAAGAGTTTTTAGACTTCTTTTGGCATGTACTATTTTTGGCCGGGAAAGTCCAAACAAGGTTAATGCTCGTGAACTCCTATTTTTGCAAGGATGCCTCACTAGAACCCACATCAATCCGGTCCCGTTTATGCTTGCCCACATGACTTTATCTACTAATAAAACAGGACCGATTGTTTTTGGAGGGCTTGTTACGTCTATTGCTCGGGCTCTTGGCCTGAATGATGAGATAGCTACACTTGAACCACTACCTCCTCGCACAATTAATTTAAAATTTCTGAAAGACATGAAATTGTGCCGAACAAGGAGAGAAGGTGGTTATGAGTTGATGGTTCATGGGGTAGCTATCCCATCTGTTGCTTTACCATGCAGTAGACGTACTGATGTACGTGATGAAAGGAACTGGACCTATGATCTTAATGCTCCACGTGTTTTGGGTCCACTTCCTCCTAATATTCCCGATGGGGAGGCACATGACACTGATGATGAGTATGATCGGAGAGAGCAGTCTCCCATCCCTCACATGTCCCCCCATCGTCCTTCACAGTCACACACTGCACCATCTTCCTCTAACCTTGTTGCAGGTACTGCCCCTGGATTCTTTGTCACCGAGGAGATGTGGCGTGATATGACAGCTAGAGAAGAAAGGCGTGATGGCCTTCTCTCTACTATTTCACAGCAGCTGACGGACAATATGAGCTTCATGCAACAATCGCGATTGGTTTCGGATCGTTCCTATAGCAACGTTTGCCGTACCTTGAACGCTATTTCATTAGAGCAGAACCGTCAGAGAGAGTTCAACAGCCGACACTACCAGCTTGTAGAGGCTACTCAGGGTTCCATCTTGGGTAACCTTCGAGAGGTCCGGAGTGCTCAGGCTGCTTTATCAGCACGACTCGACCGGAGGGACCAGCATCGTAGTAGACCCCGTCGTTCCAGACCATCACATCAGGACGGCGAAGGCACCAGTGCCCCTCCTCAGTAGTCTTTTTCCAGGTTACCCCCCTTATCTTATTTCGAAACATTGGGGACAATGTTCGATTTAAGTGTGGGAGGGGATTTTATTGCTTTCTGTTATTTCCCTTTTTAGTTAATTCCCTTTCAGTTATTTCCCTTTTCAGTAATTTATTTTTCTTAGATAATGCATGAGTCTGACGAGTCACCAGTATAGTGTCTTTTTAGTTCATCTTCATTTTTTCCCATTTCCTTAGCCTTACCAGAAAATTTTTAAAAAGAAAACAATGTTGTTTCACATGTTTTTTGGGCTTTGAGACAGGTTTAGATTAGGATGTGGTGACTTAGGTCAACTTTTTGAAACATCAGAACCATTTTAGCACCATAGACCTCTTGAATATAGGAATCACTCCTAAACCCCACCACCATGGCCTTTACTATCATTCAAAAAATTGTCCTAAGTAGTTTATTTTAGCAGTCAGCTCCGGCCTAAGCATACTCTACGTAGGGGGCCGATGAATATAAGTGAATGATCCAGTGCTAATAAAAAAAGAAAAAAAGGCAAACTCTGGTATAGGTGACCCTCACAAAGTCATTTAAACCGAAAAAAGAGAAGAAAAAATTTTTGCCACAAAAAGAAAAAAATTGCAAGTCACCTATTGTTAGTTGGTTCAGAGGTATCTGGCACTGAACTTGGTAGGGCGGATTACGATCCGATCCCCCGCAGCTACATTTAGGCGAAATAAAAACAGGTTTACACATGCTTATGTGCCAGAAACCTTATGTTATGGATCAGAATCACTAACCGGTCACTCTACTATGAAGCATGTACGGATAACGGGCTTAATGTGATTACGCCTGAATGAAAAGGACACAAAAAGATGAGAAGATAGGCCTAGGTATCGTGGGATGACATGGAGTGGTTAATATAGGATTGAAGTTTGTGTTTGTGTTACTATGGTACCCTTGGTTCACTTAGTTAGTATCTGTCACTGCATCCTGACTTGAACTTAGAATCCCTTTAGCCCAAAGACAAGTGTTGACACCATATTTTCTTAAGCTTTAATGTTTGCTTGAGGACAAGCAAAGGTTTAAGTGTGGGAGAATTTGATCACACTAAAATTCACCGTATTTCTGACTCCGATTTCGCATGCATTCTTAGCTTTTATTGTTGTTTTGCTTTGTTATTGCTTTGTTTTCTTATGTTTTCAGGTTTTTATAATAATCGGAGCTTGAATCGGGAAAAGGAGCGAAAAAGGAGTGAAAACGGACGAAAACCTAGAAATTCAGCATTTTGCACTTGCGGCACCCACTGTGGCGGGCGCCATGGGGTTAGCCATGACGTGGCCACGTCTCAAGACCACTCCTCAACCTCCAAGACCCACGATCCCCACTCCATCATCCCCTGTAGGGACCATGGCGGGCGCCATGACCTTGTGGCGGGCGCCACAAGGCAAAAATCCATAACCTCCACTTTTTAGTGGAGGGGCGTCCCGGTCATTTCGCGCTTTCAGTTTCTCCTATAAATAGGACCTTAGATTTTCGTTTTTCTTCATCCAGAACTAGAATTCTCTAGGCATATATCAGTTATAAAGCAGTTGCCATTCCACATCGGGGTGCCTCTGCAATCGAGTGATCGAGTCTGTAATCTGTCTGTGGTTCGAGTTTTGGAGCACTCTGGAGGAAGTTAATCCTGCCGCCATTTTAATTCCAGTTCGTATTTTATTTTTCCGCATTGCTTTACTTTTATTTATTTTCTCGCACTTTACTTTGTTTATTTCCCGCACTCGCACATTTACGTTGTTTATTTCCCGCACTCGCACATTTACGTTGTTTATTTCCCGCACTCGCACATTTACGTTGTTTACTTCCCGCACTCGCACATTTACTTTGTTTACTTCCCGCACTCGCTTTAAATTACTCATATGAAAAACTATAAAAAGAATATTTACTTTATCATGTCTAACTAATCCCATAAAGGTTAGAATGTAAGGATCGTAATTAAACCAGTAATCAGTATAAT